>JAHWFP010078236.1:0-35457 GCA_023313725.1 Lithobius niger
ATGTTTTGACCTGAGTTAATTGTAAGAGAATGGCAATTGTAAGAGTGATAGCACAAAGAAATGTCTTTTAACACGCCAAGCCACGTACCTCCTTAATTATTGAGTACGTATAAATTTGGTAGTTGTCGTACACCTGTAAAGCAAGCTGTAAAGATTAACGATATTACAGCCACTAGAAGGCGCCACGGTTGAGTCTTTATATTGTACTGTGGCACCATCTAGTGGCAGTAATACCGTTTTATCTTTCCAGCTTGCTCCCATGTGCACGAACGAGGACGCACCAATCCATGACTCAACAATTAGGGAGGCACGCGGCTTGTTTACTGCGTTAGCAGAAATTTCTTTGTGCATTCCTTTGTTTACTGCAATCAAGCGCTAGACATATATCCATGGCGCTAGATGCTGCAGACTTTCACTTGATGGCAATCTGCCTTTAAGCTCACAATGCCGAATAAGCATGTATAGTGTCCGCGGCCTATCTTGAGTTCTCCGCAGAACGAACACAGATAATCGATTGTACGTTTTCAGTAGCAGAGTGCCTTGTTGATATCCAAGATGGTTACAAAAACAATGGCGGCCATCGATTAAAGCCACCCCATCCAGGAAGACGTAGCCGCTCACAAAATACTAGCAGGACTCAAGATACACCTAAGGAAGGGTTATAATTTATCTTCGCGGGGTGGGGGGGGGATCACGGAGGGGGGGGGTCTGATATTTGAACTGCATGCGGAAGGGAATCCAGAACATTTGTGGATCTTGGTTGGGAGGAGTTTTTTATTTTATTTTATTAGAGTCTTAAGAATACTCACGTGCCGAGAAACACTGACGTGAGCTTGTTGGTTAACTGCCAGGGTGGGGGGGGGGGTCTCTTCCGAGATTTGTGCATATTGATTTTCTATTGGCTGTTGATTTTGCTGCCTCCACTGACGTCACAATGCAGATCAACAGCTTACGTACATGCACTCAAGTAAAACCAGATAGGAGCCAGTAACGTCACGCGAAAACATTGGAGGGAAAACTACTTTTAAGGACCAACCGTCCTATATACTATCGTTACACTCGACCTTAGTTAACTGGTACGACTACATTTTTTGTTATTCCAGTACCCCCTTAAAACAGAGTGGCCGAATATTTACTTTATTTAAAAAAAAAAAAAAAGATACTCACGCGCCGAAAGAAACGCATAATTCCCATGCGCCAAAATAGAATTTTCGTTTCTTTTGTAAATGTTGCGTAGCTCGGGAACCTTCTACCGTACCGTTCAATTGGGTCGGTCCACTCAGTATTATGCAGAAACGCGAGAAACTGTGAGATTTAACGCCAAATATCAAACGCGTCTGACGTCACTGCTCCCATTTCACTGATTCTTCCATCTCATTGGCTGTTGATAATTTTGCTGATGAATCTACACAAAATTGGACTAACAAACGAACGAGTACTCATCATCAAACGTAAGCCAGCCCGCTTCAATTGTTTAAATTGTTTACAAGTCCTCCTGCGGCCTTGCAGTGCAGGAAACACCGGTTCTAGTCAGATCCCCGAAGTTAAGCAGCATTGGTCTGGGTTGATACTTGGGTGGGTGACCACCTGGGAATCTGGCTGTTGCAGACATAGGGCCTTGGGGCGTCGGGCAGATGACCATGAGTGATTAACGCTCGTTAAACCCTTTACCCCCTTTTTGAAGTGCTCCTGTGATTCAGCTATACCATTCCAATCAACAATGCGACTGAAAATCGCAACGTTTGTTTTCAGACTGAGAGAGCACCCTTACGCTGCGAAATATGGGTTAAGGTTGCAAATAGGAAAAGAAAATATTCCATACACTTGCAAAAATGCCGCACTTTTAGAAATCCGCTCTCGCACCATTGGCTTGACTCAAAAACGTCCTGTTTTTTTCCTCCTTGTGCTCCTTGCAACAAAGGCTGCTGAAAAGTATATTAAGTGTTTCTCGGGAGTGGTACTAAAAAAATTGTCACGAGCGGGTGGTTTTTAAAAAAAAAAGTTTTATTCGTGATATTTCAGATGCGGCGATGGCCTTTTTTTTTTTAACCAAATAAACCAAAATCAGTACCTTACATTTTGTTGTTGAGTACAATATCTACGTTTTAATACCAGGATCATCATTCAAAATTTGCACATTTGACAAAAGTCATTCTTTAGATCCAAGTTTTTAGTTGTCACATGCCTCTGAAAGATCCTTAGATTCGTTTCTAGCAGGGTTCATACCGACCTGGAAAGTCGGGGAAAATCAGGGATATGAAATACGGTCAGGGAAAGTCAGGGAAAAAATGGAAAATTTGGGCAAAGTCAGTGATAGTCGGGGATTTTTTTAAATTTAAAAAAATGGGGCAAGAAGGTAGTAGCAAAGCAAGTGGAATTTGTGAGACCACACGATTCATTAAAAAAACGAAATTCTAAAAATGAAAGAAAGGTTAAAAAAAAACCAGTTCATTCTAAAAACGAACTGATTTTTTTTTAGAACCTTTTTTTTTTCATTTTTAGAATTTGGTTTTTAGAATAAACCGTGTGGTCTCGCAAATTCCAGTTGCTTTGCTATTCTTGCCCCACTTTTTGATTTAAAAAAAAATAGGGAAAAATGTGCAGTTGCCATCCAGATGAAGTTATGATGCCAGGCTTCAGTTGACTCTGTAATTTAAAGTAGAAGTGTTTTAGTAAGGGAAAATCAGGGATATTCATTTTCAGATGTGAGTATGAACCCTGTATAGGCGATCATGTGAATGGAGCAAATAGCTGATGTTGTCGTCGGCTCCAGGTAGTGTTTGGTGAAAGTACTGATGCGTGATTGGTATGGTACTTTTTTTTTTTGACATTGTCATAAACGTTTCATGCGCTAAGAAAAAAACCCATGCGTGCGCTCCTGAGAACCACTTAATTAACTTTTAGTGGCCTAACTCAACGACAGGCTTCTGATGCTATTGCGCCTGCTTTACAGGCTACTTTTATTAAAAACAAATCAGCGTTTTACTCATTTTCACGGGTATTGTAGTTTGATAACGGTTTTGACGTGAAACACGTTGGATGCATGAATTTTTTTTAATTCAGAAAAAAATATTAAAGGTAGGTTGTCACCGAATGAAAGTCTGCAATATGTAGCACTTGCTTAATCAAGCGAAGGAATGCCGAACGCCATTTTTTTTTACAGAGACAAACGAGCCTATACGACTACTGAATTGTTGAGTGAAAATTTGATAGTTCCTCCTCGTGCACTTGGGAGCAAGGTGTAAAGGTTAATGATATCACTGCCGCTAGATGGCACCACGGTAGATTCTTTATATTTACCGTTGGTGACCACCAGCCGTTAAAGTGTGCCTTGTATAACATTTTTAAAGGTTTTTTAAATTGGTTTCGTTCTTTTTTACTCTGCTTTCGTTTTCTTTCATTTTGGTTTCGTTATGTTTCAAATTGCTTTCGTTTCTTTGCAATTTGGTTTCGTTTCTTATCATTTTGCTTTCGTTTCTTTTCAATTTGCTTTAGTGGACAGCTAATTTTAAAAATCTTTCACAGGGTGTGCACGGACATGGGGAGAGGCTTGAAATGCGGGGGGCGACGAGACGCAAAGTTGAAGCAAATTAAACGGAGAATACTAAATTAAATTTAGTTGAACAACATTAAAAAAAAAGCAATGGGGTGAGAATCATCAGTGTATTTTCTGTCTGTAGTATGTTCGAGCACTTAACTTTTATTTGTTTTTATTTATTTGTAATAAATATTAAGTGCTCGAACATACAGACAGAAAATCCACTGATGATTATCACCATATTGCCCCTTTAAAATGTCGTAGCTGTAGCAGTTTGTGGATATTACTGGTGTTACAGTGTAATAGGCCTATAGTAAATCATTTTCAGTACCGGTATCATAATTTATTTACTGTAAATTACATTTAGTATTTTCCGTTTAATTTGCTTTGACTTTAAGATTTTTTTAATTATCTGTCAAATAAAGCAAATTGAAAAGAAAACGAAAGCAAAATGCAATTTGAAAAATAACGAAACCAAAATGGAATAAAACGAAAGCAAAGTAAAAGAGAACTAAACCAATTTAAAAAAAAACTAATTTCTACAAATTCGTCCTCCTTTCTCGCAATCTGGTTCTTTTTCCCACTCGGATAACAAATTCGGCAGTGGGACGGATAACAGTTGTTACTGGTGCCCAGGTAAAGCCAAAAGTGTTAGTAAACTGGCCTACCAAGTTTCCAAGAAGTATCCATGTAGTGATATCATTTCGTAACGAAAGTCTGCCACTTAAAAGGTGCCTGTTGACTGAATGACATGTTGCACCATCTATCACCGTCTAACACTTATTTAGTTCTATGCACCACTTGATTTCAATAAGCGAAGGTGCAAAGAAATTTTTTATTACACAACAAACAAGCCACGTGCTTTTACAATTATTAATGTAAAGTTGGTGCGTCCATGTGCAACAGGGAGCAAGCGGTCAAGGTTAACGACGTCACTGTCACTAGATGGCGCCCATGGAGCACTTCAAAATCTGCGTTTCAAAACTGCGTATATATAGAAAAAAGCGCCCGTGATGTCGTTAGGCTTAACTTTACCGGTTGCTTCCGTAAAAAAGAAATACATTCGTGTGTTCCTTCACCTGTTGAAAATATGGGCTAGGCAGAACTTGACGAAAAATAGCAAACCGTGGGAGAGCTAAACCAAAATTAGACTGAACAAATTCTTCTAAGGGAAGCTGGGGAACTTTGGGGTTAATTTAGGGTAAAGAGGCTTGTTTAGGTTGGGGGGGGGGGTGGAAACCTAACCACAATTGGGCCTACTAGATGCCTAAAAGCCCGAAATACCCCTAACTAGGAGACCTAGCAGGAGTTGAAGAGGACCAGCCAGTTGGCTGACCCGAAGGCTTTCTGATTTTACCCTGCTGGCCCCTTGCTTAAATACCTTTTGGTAACCCCTGACAACCGCGAAATAGCCAGGGTATTACGGGAAATGGAAGCTTCTGGAAGGTTCTAGAGGCAGGAAACGGAAATAACATTGCAAGGCATAGATAATGTCCACCTGTGTAAGAATAGACACAGAAGACTAAGATTGGCCATTGGCCCCAGCAAATGAAACAAGATTTGCGACAGAACTAGACATCGGCAAATGGCTATATACAGAGTGACGCAAAAGTTTGTTCACACGCAAATAACTGCCGTTATAAATATCCTATGTTAATTCTGAACACATATTTGTAATGTAAGGCAGATGTGGCGAAGCCAATGAAGTTTTTTTCAATGACCTTCAGAACGGCATTCAAGGTCATCTGCATTCTTTCTTCCAAACGGCGCAAGATACGGCAAAAAAAGTGAATTACAAAGTTGTACGCGAGCATCAAGCATGAAAACTGCGAAAACAGATTGAAAATCGGAGCATAATTGCAATCGTTATGAAGAAAACAAAATAGCAACAAAGTCTTCCCTGTACGTTTTAACTGCCATGCAGTGAAGCTTAGGGGCTGCCTCTACAAACGAGTGTGATCAGTGTCTTTTCTGAGTTAGTCAATACAAGTGAACGAGTGCAGTTTAGGATGCAGTAAAAGAAAACAATGTATGATGTGGATTAGGCCTAAAGTATTAAGCCATCATTCAGAACACAGAAAGTCACATTCGGTATGTGATTATTTTCTGATTTTACATTTATTGTTTTTTTTTCCGGCATTAATGCCCCTTTGAGTAACATCCAGCCCGGTCGCAACAATTGCCAAAACGCATTGTCATCGTGGCTGAGTTGTGAGAGAGCTCAGCCTGGTTGCTGGAGGTTTGCGGATCTGGTCGAACCCCTAGAAAGGGGACCTTGGCAATGTCCCGCCCAGGGTAGTGTGAGAGGCTACCATGCTCCTTCAGCGGCTATGGAAACTATTCTGGCCAATTCTGGACAATCTTTCGCCCCCTACGATGATCGGAGGTTTCCGTGATCGAATCCCTGGGTTGGCACCTCCCTTTACCAGATATTTCTTCTTCTCTAAAAGTCTGGTAATGTTCAAAATTAAGCCGGTTCAGCCATACAAGCATGAAGTTGCTTCGGCTGACTTAAGGCTCAAAGAAATTAATTTAAAAAAAAAAATCCCTAAAGTCCATTTCCAAAGGCAGAAAAAACAATTTTGTGGGGGGTGGGAGAAATCGGAAAATTACACCCCACTTTACGCCTCTTGCTACTAGAAAACGTACGACCACTTTATTGTTGAGGTACGGTTATTTTTTTCTTGTTTTGTGAAATGTATGGCACCATATAGAAGAAAAACATTTGATGAAAACAGCGAATAAATCAAATTTTATCAAATATTTTCGCCTTGTTCTTAGGGTCACTTTCATTCCTGTCCCTCTCAACCTCCCCCCCCCCCCTTAGGTATTTACGCCAAGTCTTCCAGTCGGTAACATGTACGTTCGAATAATGCAACTTTTCGGCGTATTCTGAAAATATTGTGAATAAGAACAATCTGATTACTCCTGCATCTTTCCTCAAACGTTTTTTCCTGGAAAAAAAGCCGATGAAAGCACTTGGTTTTGGAGGAGGGGGGGAGGTGATCTGCATAGTCCTAGGTGGCAGAAATATAAATCCATCTCTGTCAGTGACGCTGATTCATCTTGTCAGATGCTTCCCGTTCAACATAAACTTATAATTTACCCTTTATTGGAAGTAATCTATAATGACATAATGATTTAAGAAGCTGTTAAAAAGTGCGGGCATTCGAATGTCCAGGGTTTTCCCACCTATAGATTAAAGTAAGGGCACTTTAGGCCTAACCCGTACCGTTTTCGTTTACTGCAATCTGAAATTTAACTGCACTCATTGCTACAGGAAGGACTCGGAACTCGTGCACTCGCTTGTAGAGGTGCTGTTTCTAAACTAGAGGATGTCTGAGGGAAGTGAGGAAAACTGTTTCTTAACTCGAGGAGACTGATCCAAACTCCTCCCACTTTTCGTAGGCGTGACGTCATGGAGCTGAGATGTTGCTGAGGAAAGTGAGGCAAGTTTTTTCTCCCTCCAACATGGCTGCCATCACGCATTAGTAGCTGAGATGGTGGTGTTTCTAAACTGTAGGAAGTGAGATAATGAAAATGTCTAAATTTAGAAACAAATTCCAGTTAAACATAGATTAATAACCATTTGTATTATGTTCTTAATAACATTTCTCTTGCTGAAAATAGATGTGGCAGCGATTATTGCTAATTTTTCTAATGTTGAGAACGACAAGTGAGGCAGTGGTGTTTCTAAACTGATCGGTTTTGGTGACGTTGAGGGGCGTGGCTTAGAGGAATCCATCTCACTCTTCCCTCTAGTTTAGAAACACGCCCAGAAGCAGCCCCTAAGCTTCATTCCAAGGCAGTTAAAACGTCCAGGGAAGACTTTGTTGCTATTTTGTTCTCCTCGTAACTTTTTGCAGTTATATTCCGATTTTCAATCTGTTTTCGCAGTGTGTCATGTTTGATGCTCACGTACAACTTTGTAATTCACTTTTTTTGCTGTATCTTGCGCCGTTTGAAAGATAGAATGCAGATGATCTTGATCGCTGATTTCAAGGTCATTGAAAATATCTTCATTGGCTTCGCCATATCTGACTTACAATACAAATATGTCTTCAGAATTAAGGTAGGACCATTATATCGGCAAATATTTGCGTGTGACCAGACTTTTGCCTCACCCTGTTTAAATGCTACAGCTTGTCAATCGGTGGCAATCCCCCTTTAAATTTATTGTTCCAAATGCGATTGATTGAGTGCATAGGTGCATTTCGGTGGAGATAGCCTTCCTTGTGAAATATCACTATATACTTTGCACGGAGGACATTAAAAAAATAATTATTTCATTTTTAAAACATCGGAGGCGGTACAACAACAACAACAACAACAAACCCCCTCCCCGGTTGATTATTTCAACCAAATGGGCTGGCAGCTCAACCGCAGTAAAGTCTATTATGCTAATCTGGTTACAAGTGATGCCGGAGTTTTGATTGACTTTTAATTTTTAATTTCACGCTTTGCTTGAGTCGAGTAAGTAAGTATCGGATGCTCGTAGAGGAGGGTGGACTTGGTGAAATAATCTTATCCGGGGATGAAACCTAATTTCAGACGAAATATCGGCATGTTCGTTATGCAATCTGCATCATTAAGGACGTATGATGTGTGTGTGTGTGTTTGTACCTCTACTCCTCTGGAACCAAAGCACCTACAAACACGGGAGTAGGACCAAACGAAAGATAATTAAATTGCGCTCAGTATAGGCCTATTTTCATCGCTGTAACTTGATATTATGACCCTCAAAAACGAGAAAAACCTGAAAAAATAACGTCAAAGTTTTTTTAAACCCTCATGATGTTTGTTCATGACGTCATAGTTTGTTCATGAAAACCTCCTCGAGCGAAGAGAGATGATCTGGAAAAGGATGCACGGACGACGTGTTTTGCAACACACCACATATACATCTTAAAATTGGTTTTTTTGATGCAGGGAAAAATCAAAACAATAGATTTGGTTTTAAAACTGTGTCAAACATTCGTGTTTCTGAGGTGCGTGGATTGAATGAACAAAGCGAGCGATTTCCACGTAAGTAAACCTTTTGAATGTGTGGCTCGCTTTGCTCGCAATCTTTCATCTCTCACTTTCGTATAGGAGATTACATCTGACGTTCTGCAGATGTTTCTCCAAGTGAGGGATCATCAGAAAGTGAAGTGATAAGACACCCATGGAAAAATCTGTACTGACCAAGACGTAAAGAACAATATTCTTAAAACAAGTAAAACAAGAAAACCCATATAAAGTGTACTAACATAAATTACAAGTGATGTGTGGTTCTTGGTGGTTACATTGATTCAGCCACGTTTCTGAGGAAATTTTTGCACTGATTGAGTGAGCGAAGCGAATGAAAATGCAGCGTTTGTAATCAGAAACAGCGCTTTCTGATAAATTGCTTCATCTTTTTGCTTGACTCTTTGGACGTAAAAAAATAATAACGACCTTCGCCAGAGATATGATATCGCATTAATTTGCTTGATCGTTTGTACCCCTACTCATCTGGAACCAAAGCACCCCTACAAACATGGGAGTAGGACCAAACGAAAGATAATTAAATTGCGCTCAGTATAGGCCTATTTTCATCGCTGTAACTTGATATTATGACCCTCAAAAACGCGAAAAACCCAGGAAAAATAACGTCAAAAATTTTTTTAAACCTTCATGATGTTTGTTCATGACGTCATAGTTTGTTCATGAATACCTCCTCAAGCGAAGAGAGATGATTTCAAAGGTTCGATTCCCCGCTCAGGCTGTATGGCATTTAAGTCCAAAAGGCAACGTAAATAGGTTTGCATCCGTATTTATTTAACCCATCTCGAGCCCATTGGCTTTCCGTCCCGCTTAATAGGAGTAGATGAAGGGGGGGGGGGGGTGGCGGGGTTGGTGAAGAAAAAAAAAAAATATTTGTTCGTTTCTTCACCTGTTGAAAGTAAAGACTAGACAGAGAGATAGCGTCAGGGCTATAGATGCTGAAGCTTTTTATTTGTGGCAATCCCCTTTAAACAAAGAAATGCACTTTCCACCTAAAAAAATTTTAGTTAGTCCAATTTCAAAATTGTCAAGTTCTCTGCGGCAAGAGGGCATTTTTATTTTTCCTAAATGGCTTCAGTACATTCACCTAGTTAGATTTTAAGTTGGTCGTTGTAAAATTTGGCGTCGGAACCATCACGTGCAACATTTTCATTATAAACTGATTGAATGGCTTTCTTGTCCCTTGCTTTTGCCTCACTTCGTGTCAGTTTTGCAGGGAAAGGTGCCGTTTCTTGGACAAATGTCTAACGGAAGCCTTACAGCGGTCCGATACCGATATGGAGAAAACGTCTACAAATACCGATTGAGCAACGATGGTTCTGCGAAGATAACTTATGACGAAGTCCGTCAACAGCAACAATACTATGGATCAGACGCTTGCGCCACACGTGGTTTGAACAAAGTGGGTAATTTGAGTAATAATTACAAGTCAATTATTACTCAAATTACGCAACAATGGTTCGTAAGTAAGTTGTTTTAAAGCGAACTCGTCAGCAGCATTCTTTCATTCGGGAGGGTAAAGCTGGTGTGCCGAATTCGTGCAGTAGCTGCTTTCGTCAAAGACACTAGAGTATAGAGCAGTGACATTTGCCGCCATATTGGCACCAGTATGGGTTTTGGAGGACATAACTACAAGGTGCACTACATAAAAATGGAGGGGAAAACGACGGAAGAGCGGATTTCTTAGGCTTAAAATAACGTTGTTTTCTCCAACAACAAAAATCGTGCGTTTTAGGTCTAAGAAATCACTCTTCACAGCATCGGCTTCAGTATGACGCCCTTCTGTATCTCTCTGCAGTGCCCCTTGCAGCTAACCCATTAAGGCTCCAGCATAGAGTTATATACAATAATACTACGTCGTGTCACGGCAAATGATTGCTTGATGATGTGCTGTATATCGTTAAAGGTAGTGCAACTTGTTGCTGTTTGTATCTATTTTGTAGTGGGGAGCGCAAGACTGCGGGTCCAAGCTCCCCGAAATAAATTCAAATTCAGTCGGCAACAGTATAGTCCGTGGGCCGCACCCTCGATCGTTCTAAAACAACTTATTTGCGGATTGTTGCAAAACTAGGGTAATAATACTTGTCTCGCGTGGATCATTGTTCTGCATGGTTGCAAAACCGACCTTGTGGTCCGTCCTATCACCATTGTCGAAGTGAATCATGGGGGCCCTCGGTAGACACACAGCTTCCTTATAAGGCTCGGTTTATGTTAGCGTCGTCTAGGACCATCGAAAACTGCCGCGAGGCGCACTGGAAGCTCCCGTTTCATAGCATTGATTAGTGTTAGCGGGATGCACAGAACGTGGTAATCTTCTCATTATTAGATTTCCCAACGTTGAATCACTAAACAAACACTATTTTAAGGAAACGGTGACTATCCTTGAAGTCTTCGCACGATTTATTGCTACGTCAAACGATCGTTTAATATATTTTTTATGAGAATAGAAAACGCCGTTGCGTAATATACAGTACTGTACAATACACATCTATCTTGGTTCTTCTGATTGAAACTCATGAAATTAAACCTCCGGAGGCTTTGTTTTGATGTCGAGTGGACAAAAAGGTACGTAGCAAGAAGCCATTGTTGTTAAACTTGAATAATTTGGTGTCAATGTGATGTTTTCAGTTTAAAATCCGCTTTTCACCCAGTTCGATGATCTCAGTACTATGTAACAATGCAAAAAGTTTGATAGCGTCATCCCAGGCTGGAGTACTGAGATTTTCATCAAGATTTACATTTAAATTGCGCTTTTCAATTGTTACGCGAATGGGTGATAAATAGGTTATTACCCGCTTTCCGAGGTACTGAGATTAACAATGTCGAGGCCCCGCAGGGCACGCGTTACGGCATAGGAGAAGAACCCTTTCTTCTCCCATGGTTCAGTCCGCATGCTAGATCAGTTATTTGGTGGGGTGTTCGCAGCGCGACTGGTGGCAGAATCAGAGGCTAAGCTGACGACGCATCGAATTTCTAATGCCAAGCCTTATAAACATACAAGGGAATCCTGGTAGACAGGACTCCAGATTTTTGTTGTTATCATTCATAACAATCATCGTCGAGAGACTACTCGCTCGTGAAATCACCTGGAAGGAACAATATGTTCGAAGCTGAAAGTGGTTCCCATTCACTGAAATTTCTGTTGGTTGAGCGCAATTGTGGACAGAAAAAAGGAATTTTGATTTGTACCAAAAACAAAACAAACAAAAAACCAGTATTTGGCAATGATTGATTTACTGGAGTGATTTAACAAAATTCTAAGCCGTCTAATCGGACGATAAATGAGGTAAGAATTTAAAACGTAGATTAGTCAAATTGGCTAACCGGTACTTGGTAATTTGTCACCCCATTTTCAGCCAAAATTGTATCCTGAATTGTATCGTTTGGGTTTCCACAAATTATTCACCTCATAAAGAAATTAAATAAAAAAAAAAATACGAAAACAGATATCGAAAAACTGCAAAGTGCCAACTGTGTAGTGTTTATTAACTCAAAACGTATTTTTTACAAAATTTCTAGTGATGATGGCCTCAAAGTAAACCACCACTTTCTCTTTTGTTGCCTGGAGAATATCCAGTCGAAAATGGATTTCACCCCAAACAAGCATATCTACTGGTGCCGTGTTTATTAACCCTAGTTTTGCTTGTGGGGCTTTAATAAGGACAAAGTGTACGGAAGGTAACTTTTGTGGAGGAATTACGGGACGAGATGACCCAGGTCATAAGTACGATATCAGGGTTGGAAATACTCATGATTATTTTGAATTAATCGGATTAAATTCAAAATAATCAAGATTATTTTGCTTAAAATCAGATTTTAATAACACTTAAGATTACAACAATAATTATGACATTGTTAAAGTTGGTAGAGTTTGCTTTATTTCTTACTTAGCAGTTGCCACTGCCAAAATTCTAATACCTACAGCTCTCGTTAAGTATTAAAAGTTTTAAAACGTGATTACTACGTGTAAATTTCAATGCACACCGCAGTAACTATTATTACAGTAAGAATACTTAACAAAGTCGGTGTAGGTGTTCTGGCACAATGACACGTTCCTCACACATGAGCCGATTAAATGGACAGTCACATCAGCTTTAGTTGCCGCCTAGAAGTAATAAGTCGCAAAGTCCTTTATTTTTTTTTCCTGGATTAAAAGGTTTGAATGTTGCCATTAATTTTCCTATTTTGGGTTGTTGAAGTTCTTTTGTACGTGTCTATCAACAGTTTTGTGTCAACCTGGTCCTTGATTATAATTAATCACTTGATTATAATCGTAACAACCCCGTACGATGTCAGTGGCCATGCTAAAAAAAACGTTTGGGGAGAAATCTCTTTTCGACTGGATATTCTCCGAGCAAAAAAGTGGGTGCATGTGGAGGTTTATTATGAGGCCATCATCACCAGAAATTTTGTAAAAGAAACACTTTTGAGTTAAACAGTTGTCATTTTATAGTTTTCCAATATCTGTTTTTGTATTTTTTTTTAATGTAATTTCTTTATGTGGTGAATAATTTAAAAAATATTCGCAGAGAGGTGATTAGTAACAACGATCAGCGTTTGACGGTTCTTGGTGGCAATCTGTTTTGGTACTCAAATTATTCCCCGTTGCCATGTTTCCGTCCATGTACGCAGGGTAATCCTGAAATCCTGAGGCGGCAGTGTATGGGTAAATGGGTGCAGCTGCTTCACTGCATGGCGGTGTGTGCCAGAGTACTGCATGCAGTAAAGCTGTTAACCACTCGATTTGTTGCTTCCGTTGATCTCGTGCAGTTCTGAACCGATTTCCATTCTGCTTTTGGGGTTGTTGATGATCTGTTATCCCGACGACCTTTTCAATTTACACGACTACTCTCGGATGCTTAACTGAAAGAAGTTAGTAATGCAATGACCTTGAAAAATGCCTTCAAGGTCATTGCATTGGTGATGAATCAGTTTATTCCTGTAAATTTTAATTGCCGACATGTGAAAAACCACAGGCAATGGTTTGAAAAAAGCAACATTTTTTTTTTTAATCGCCCAGCGGCCCGAGCTGGCACCCACAGACTGCAAGTTAGCCGAATGGTTGCTCCCGATTGGTTCAAGTTCCCAACAGACTAGTCAGACATTACAAACAAGCGCTTTACAAACAAGTCCTCCTCGTAAACAGGATGGTCCAAAAGTCGGTAGTCGGCAGCGTAATACTGTAAGATGGTTGCGGTTAAGAGTGACTGAGACAACACAGAATTGTATTTTAGGCCCCACATCACCCTCTTCCTCACCGTCCTCTTGCCTGAGTGCGGTGAACCAGACTTGGTCGATTTCCACATGCCTTTGGTGAACACGAGTTTCACGGCTTGTTTTGGCTTATCGAATGTACGTCTTTGGTTCGTTGTCCAGAGGGTTGATTCTCTTGATCAGTCTACGTCCACACACCATCTCGTGTGTGGGGCTTCTGATCCAGTGGCATTTCTATCCCGTCCTTTTATAGTGTGGGAACAGATGTGCCAGTGGATTAAAATACCACGCGAAGTGTACCAAACAGCCGCAATTGGCTGCTGAGGTACTGCTTGAATGGTTTGATAACCCTTATGGGGTAGAACTAAGTAATGGCTAGTCTATATGGTTTAGCTCGAATAGCCTGGCGTTACAATACATTATTGTATGGTAAGGAATGACATTTAAACAAACTGACATTAGTGGTGACACATCATCATCACTAATGTCAGTTTGTTTAAATGCTATTCCTTACCGTACAATAATGTATTACACTGCTGACTACCGACTTTTGGACCATCCTGTTTACGAGGAGGAATTGTTTGTAATGTCTGACTAGTCCATCGGGAACTACAACCATTTGGCTAACTTGTAGTCTGTGGGTGCCAACGAGTACGCTCGCTCCCCTTGGAAGGGGCTGCTGGGTGATTTTTTTTTTTAATGTCGTCTTTTTTCCCAACCATTGCCTGTGGTTTTTCACATGTCGGCAATTAAAATTGTCGAGTTTCAGTTGCATTAAGAGGTAGCCGTTTACCTGACAGGCCGCACATAACTATGGTGACTGGGGTTACAAAGCCTCAAACTTATTCCTCCATCGATGTTGTCATGGAGTATTTTTAGTATAATGAGAGCTGGCGTAAGAGAATCAAAGTTTCCAGAAAGGGGTTGTTGAGAGTATATGTCATTCAACCATGGAAAGGTCGACAAGGTTAACCCTGTTATCTGCCAAACTGCCCTTTCTTTATTTTATTTTTTTTTTAGAACTGGAGTGATTATAGTATCGGCAAATACGACGGATTTCATAAATGTGTCTGTAGGATCCTAATGATTAACAGTTCAATCTCCATCAAACATGTTTCAGCAGTCTAAGAAAGTAGTCACCAAAGAAATTAAAAAAAAAAGAAGAGGGCAAAGTGCCAAGTTTTCTGGTTAATAGGGTTAACCTTGGTGGCCTTTCCCTGGTTGAATGATATCAATACTTTCAAAGGCTGACCCTTTTGGGAAACTGGACCAGTTTTGGTTTTGGGCGGCGATTACAGGACATAGGATGCACGAAACATCACTGCTTTCATGTACACTTTAATTGGGGTGGATGATAGCATATAGAGGGTGGGGCAGCTTAAAGTGTTACGAGCCGATATCCTCTGAATGGCTAATGATAGAATAATCTTGATAGAAATGCACTACAGTGCAGCCAGCATGTTCAGGGTTAGCTTTTAAACATCATCGTAACTATTTTATTTATTATCCGATTTTGAATCTCTTTTTTTTTGGTTACATTGATTCCTTGCGTCCAACTTTCTAATTTACTTTTTTGCCGTATCGTATCTCGTTTGGAAAATAGCACGAGGATGACCTTGGAATATCAATTCAAGATCATTCCTTTTTTTTCTGTCGTGTAAACGTTCCCCATCACACCCATCATTGCATTTCCATCATTATTATTCTGTCATTAGCCATTCACAGGATATCGGCTCGTAACACTTTAGTTGCCTCACCCTGTATAGTATACAGTTTTTGTGAACGTAATTAAGAAGACTCCTGGGTGGCTGTCCCAATTTCCATAGGACGTTTTAGGTCCTACCTACCTTCATCCACCTACCTTCTACCTTCATCTGTGATAAAGTTCGTTTTAATGTAGTTTAATGTAGTAATGTTCGTTTTAAAGTTTAATGTAGTAATCAAAGTACATAGCGAGAAGCAACGTGACAGAATTCGGCTTTTCTACTTGATGGGACCCTGTGGGGACGGTCTGCATTTTGTTTCCAACTCTTCTTGCAACAGACGTCTGTGTTAGTGGGCCAATTCAATTCAATAAGGCGAATTGAATTGAATTGGCCCACTAACACAGACGTCTGTTGCAAGAAGAGTTGGAAACAAAATGCAGACCGTCCCCACAGGGTCCCATCAAGTATTAACAATGTATGCAACAAAAAGTACTGAAACATCATCCCATAACACTTAAGCATGTTATAATCTAGTGTTGGATGACAATAGAACAATGGTTACAACAATAAGTTCGTACTTATAGGTGGCACTTCAGGGCCACGTGATTCTAGCTGCAACCCCCATTGTAGCAAAAGTCATTTTTTTGCACCCCTCCTTACCTGTCTGCCAAAGTTCCCTATTGATCTGTATGCTACATGTGTCTTCATGCCTTATAAGAATTAATATGGGAGCCGTGGTCTTAGCTATAGTTAGCCAACAACATAAAATCAATGATGTCGAAGGCCTCTTTTCTCCGTAAAGAACACGTACTTTAATGTTTTCTTCGTCACTGGAGCCTATGCACCCATTTCAATGATTTGCAAAGGTTTCTACAGGGGGGCGAGGGATAATCGTCTACATGGAAAATCGCATAATTGGAAGAACGTATACCGTATAACAGTATAACGGAAAGTCGTCTAACAGGAAATTCGTATAATAGCAATTCATCTAACTGGAAATTCGTATAATGGAAAATCGTCTAACAGGAAATTCGTATAACGGGAATTCGTCTAATGTCCCTGCCTCGCTCGCGCTCTTGCGCTCGCTGCAGCTATACATATAACATCAGAAATCGCAGTTAGACGTTTATCCAGTTAGACGTTTATTCATTATACGATTATCCATTATACAATATTCCATTTAGATGATTTTCCATTATACGATATTCCGTTTAAACCATTTTCCAGATTTTTTATTTATGCGGATATTAGACAATTATCCCATTAGACGATTTTCCAGTTAGACGTTCGTCCGACGCCCCTTTCTACAGCATGCAGAATTATCTCCAGGAGGTTGAAATATCAGCCGAACTCTACGTTAAAAGACGGCCTGCCAGAAACCAGTGTACCACCTTTTTACAATTTACTTGGTGGTGCCACACTAGGGTGTGTTTGCACAATTTAAACAAAAATACACAATTTTTTTTTAATTGCTGCTTTCTACAGAGCGCAAACCGATGCAGACACACTGATACATACAGCAAACAAAATGTTACTCTTAGAAGAGTAATGTACTTCTACTGGATTTCCGATAAATCACGATAAATCGTACAAAAAAATCGTGCAGACCCCTCTGCCTAGTCATAGTCCCTCTTCAGCAAAGTGCTTACTTACATCTATGGACAAATCGAGTAAAATTTTTATTTTGAAAAACAGCCAATCAGCTGAAACAACTTCAAAAAGAACGTCCAGTGACCTGGGTGGGAAATGTACCACCCACCTTTTGACCCGTGCTGGAGCAGTTTGCTGTAGGTGAATTCTGGCTAGTGGGTGGCCACGATACAAAATTAGTCCGATGGTAATGATGGTGAAGTTTTAATTTTATAAATAACGCTCGTGCTCGTTACTAATTAGGTATGCAATGGGAAACTTGGACGAGTGAAATATTGCACGTGTAGGCCTATGTGAATTTCGCAATGGAATTAACGAAATGTGTCGATAAATTACTTTAGCGCGATATTAGCTATTTGTTGGTAATCGCGCAACCCCAAATTCTGGCAGTATAAAGAAAAATTTAACAGAGGATCCTGGGTTCGTGTCCCAGTCTTTTTTTTATTATTATTATTTGGCTTATTAGTCAGTGCCTGCTTTGTATTCTCACAGGGCCGCCCATTAATGCTGACTGTGGTTGTTTGCGTGTGCAAATTTTCTGCTTGACGATGCGTTATTGTGTCAAGTAATGTTACTAAACTTGAGACAGTTCATTTTTTGTTGTTTAAATTTCAGAAAATGCCTTATGTACCAGTATTTTCGTCTTGTCTTTGGGAATGTTTAAAAATACCTTCTAAACAGCCTGAAAATCTTTGTAAACCATGCTACAAGATGCTAATTTTGCAAAGTAGTATTCCGCCACTAATGAAAGTAACTTTTTTTGTTGCAGGGCCCGGGGTGTCTGCGTAGCTGCTGGCAGACGGGATTGCAAGATGCCTGCTTCTGATGGCGCTTCAAGTCTTGCCTCTGCCAGTACGAAGCGAACAAACACCAAGAACGAATCGCCACGTGGAGCTAGCAAGCGCCATTCTGGGGACAGTGGCGACCATCAAGTGACCACTTGCCACCGACCGCGAAGCGTTGGCTCGAAAAGCACCGGTCAAGTTCCTGCTAGTAAAAAGAAGTGCTCGTTTGAGGCGACAACAACAAAGAAGCGAACTGGCAGCAATTCCTCCAAAGGCCGGGCTGGTAAGGGAGGAACACAGAATGTATCTAAGGCAGCACCTTCAAAAGACGTTGGCGTGAAGACGTCAACGGCGAAAAAGAAAAAGAAGTTGCTAGAAAAGCAAACGGAGAAGGCGAAAAAACCACCCAGCCATCCAACTGAGAAGAAAGAAAAGAAACATAAAGCCGCAGCCGATGGAACCTCATCTGCAAAGTTGGTATCGGAAAACAAAGTCCTAAATGGGGCCATAGGAAAACAAGGCCAGGTTGCAGCTGGCGTGGTTAAAGAAAGTACCAAGGATGGTAACAGCTCACTAAAGACTATACCTCCTAGCAAAGTTAGTCCTGTGACTCCTGCCATATCACACAAGGGACCTGGCAAAGAAGCTGTTAAAAGAAAACGCGAGGACGTTACCAATAATAGTGATATCATAAAACCAAAGAAGAAAAACGTTAAAGTTGATAACTCCGACAAAAGCGTCAGTAAGCCCACAGACAAATCTAAGAAACAAAGTACAAAGCCTAAGGAAGAAGTTAAAGAATCCAATCGAAAAAAGGGGAGTTCGTCGTCAAGTGCCAAAGAGAAGCAGCAGAAGTCTGAAGAAACAAGTCATGAACGTCCGCCACCACCCGTTTCCGTAAATGTTCGTCGAGTTATTCGTAAGGAGTTGACAATCAAGAAAGGTATCCGGGCGGTGAAGAATATGTTTGGCTTTTGGAGGGGGCCAACAAAAGTTCGACGTGTTGCTAGTTTAAACGCATTGGCAAAAGTCCACATACATTACGAGAACGAAGCTCGTGCTCCTATGGTGCCTGAAAGTGACAAAGGACTTAGAATTCCCGCCATTTTAGAATATGTGAAAGACACTGTCGCTGGACAAGAGGAAGAGGTGATGAACAGTTTCAAGACAAATGTTGCTGACAAGACCGAACAAAAGAAAGTGCCACTTCTGTGCAAAAGTGCCGCTTCACTGTTGTTAAAGAAGAAAAGCAAGCAGCCCAAAAAGTGCAGGATGGAGGTGAGTGCGGAGAACTCGATAGTGTGTCGCCGCATGGCAAGCCTCAATGCACAGGCCATTCTCGCTGCCAGCTATTCTAACGAGCGACCACGACGCCAAGTAAAACTGGAGCCGGAAGCCACTCCTGCAGTGCGAAAGACTGACGACGTGCCCAAGAAGGGGGACGTTGACAAGACGTCATTGACTGTTGTGAAAGAAAAAGTTGTTGTAGCTAATAGCAAGGTGGTGGTTGCCAAGAAGCCCAGAAGCAAAAGCAACAAGGAGACGGTTAAAATGAAAGTGAAAGTGAAAACCAGTGAGAAAGTAATTAAAAGGAAGGCAACAACGGAAAAGAAGATGGAGGCAAAAAAGGTGCGAAGCAAGCACACTGCAGTGCCAAGAAGCTCTCAGAAGAAGGAGAAAAAATCCAAACGTGATGAAAAAATCACCCTTATTCAGATTGACTCTTCAGACAATCCCGATGGCAAGTCGGATAGAGAGCGATCGGAGAAAGTTGAAGATACCGCTGAGGTTACGATTACGGGAGTGTACATTAACCCAACCACCAACACAAGCTTTTGCATTTCGCGGATACAGACCTACAAACAGAGCCAGTCATATTCCCCTCCCCCGTCTCCACCACCTAGTCAGGGGCAAGCAACAGCTGTCCATCTTCAGCCTGCAGCTCACCTTGTTGGCAGCATGCTTCATTCTTCAGCGCCTCTTCCTACGGGCATCTATCCTTTTCCGAACTCTGTAATGCCGTCATCGAGCTCTCAATCTTACCCGATCAATGGGATCAGCAACTTGGGCAGCGTCCCTGTCGTTAATGTGGCGTTACCCAGGCACTATTCCAGTGCATTTACAGTTCCCCATTATGGGCATCATGCCCCAATCACGTATACTCATGGTAAGTCCTAAAGATTTTGTTGTTGCCCTTGTATCCTGTCTATCATGTCTAATCCATTGAAAAAGTTTTAATCAGTTTTCGGAAGAGTATAAGGATAAATGGAGTACTAGATTATATTTTTTTTTTACTCTTGTTTACCAAGAATAGCCGGAGATTAGTCTCATCTCGCCCTATATGCTTGATCTTGTCTAAACTTTTCAACCCCACACTTTGGTAATCTCCGCATTGTTTTATCGCCATTCACTTATTTTATGAATTAGCCAATTTCCAAAAATGTTTTAACAATTCATAAAATAAGTGAATGGAGATAAAACGATGCGGAGACGACCAGAAGTGTGGGGTTGAAATGTTAAGACAAGAAATATAAAACTAATTTAACTTTCGGATGTATCCTTTTTTTTTTCATTAACAAGATATGGATTCTTCTTGAGAACACTAAACAATTTTTCCACCCCAAAGATAACCGCACAGTTATTTCCATTGAATTTTCGGAGGTTTTCCGTCTCTCCACCTTCAGAAAGTTACGTGAAACACGAAAGACACTACATTTTGGTGACTCAATATTTAAACATGGCGGTTATGGCGCAGACCACTGATCTCTGTAGTCGAGATTGGCACGTAGCTTCCAAACCTCCAGTTTTGAGGCAAGACCGGGATGCACAAGATTTGTCAATATTGACAATCTTGTAAACTTATTGTCTTGGCCTCAAAAGTTGAGGTTTGGAAGTTATCGCCAACCTTGACTGTAAAGATCAGTGCTCTCCGCCCTACCCGCCATGTTGTTTAAATCTCAAGTCACCAAACTGTCAAACTGTAGTGTCTTTCGTGTTGTCTTTCGTTTTCATATAACTCTGAAAAATGAGATCGGAAAATCTCCGAAAATTCAATGGAACTAACCGTACCCCACAGTAGCGTTATCTTTGAGGCGGAAAAAGTGTTAGTGTTCTCAAAATGTCAACATACTTCCACAGTAATCGGCGTTTGCCAATTTTCCAATGGTTTCTTTAAGAAATGACTAAAAATGAGCACTTGTGAGTCATCAGGAAAATTTTTGTAAAAAAAATAAAAGCATAAAACTTCATAGAAAACTAAGTGAAAAACAACTTAGATTTCTTTGTATCTAAAAAAATTTCTTTCTGTTCAGTGAAAATTTGAACCTGGTACAGAAAATGCAAACTTTTTTATATCGCCTAAATTTAGCCGTTGGGCTAGTACCATGAAAATTATAATAAAAGTGAATTACATTTGCAAATGAGTTAACATTCTCGATGAAACTACCGTAAATCGCCCATGAGCTGTTAAAATTAATATGTTAAAAAAAAAGATGCCCCCTAAAGTTAAATTACTTCTGTCCAGGTAGTTCTTAACTCCATCACGGAAAATTGCGACCAGTCTGGGTTCGGTCTACTATAATCGCAATGCCTTCATTCTCATTTGATTTTGTTCAGGAATTTGGTTTATAAGCTTACTAGTTTATTTAGTTTCCTTAATGTACGAAGCTCTTAGTTTATTTTGCTGCAGAAAAACAACGATGGGATGAACATTGATTTCCTTCAATGTATGAAGCGTTTAGTCAATTTCTAGCAAAATAACGATCTTTAAAGCGTTTAAAGCCGTGGGTGGAGGGACCGTAGCTTTGCTAAGGCTGTTACTATGATTTACGGTGCCTATTATAGCAGTTGAATATCATGCATTCAAAGCCTATTTTTTTATGTGTGCCATCCGTTCACTTTTTGTGGGGTAAGGCTGCCAGTCACCGATAATGTTAATGCTATTATTTTTTTCTGCTTAACATTACTTTTTGACTGTTAGCAGTCCTCTGTAGGTCATATTGGTGTTGAAATAAGTTGTCAACACTGACTGTTTTGGTTTTAAAAGTGTACAGTGTACTTTCTTATTTAAGTCTACAATTTTTCATTATCCGTAACTTCACTTGCACGTTTTATCTTAGCACCCCAGTTAATGAAGCCAAACCATTGTGCATAAATAAATATTAGGGTGTCGATTTGATGATGTATACGATATTTTTATTTTTTGTGTGTCGAGACTTCGTAAATGTTTGGAGGAGTTGTCTGATCTAGAAATACTATATGCAATAATAGTGTAGAAATAATTTTGTGGATGCCTGGTTGTCCATCAGCAATTTCACTAACTATCTGAAGTAGGCTACAGTTTCTTCTAAAGTAACAGTCGGAACCAATTTGTTTTCACCTGAACCAATATGATCAACCACTCCAGGAGGCAGTGGCGCACCCAGAGGTGGGGGGCACTTCCCCTCCCTTGACTTGAGATTAACAGTAAAACTGAGTAATTGCAAAAACCTTGATTTTTTCTACTCTCATCAAATGGCCCCTGTTTTTCGCCCAAGTAGGGTAACTTTGGTTTATGTTAACAATGCTCTCAGCAACCCAAATTCGTTCTCGAGCCCAGTGTTCCCTCCCACAGTATATCTGTAATGTGTGGTGCAGTGGCAACCCGGACCACTGCACTGTGACTGAGGTTGGCGCTAATAACCAAGCTATCGACGCGCCATTAAGCCTCAATTCCCCCCCCTCCCCCCCACAGTGCGAGTACATCAAAGCTGAATATATAAGTAAGCAATTTGCTGCTGTTAAGAAAATTGCTGCCGTTAAGAAAATTTCTTAAATTAAGTTTCTTACTTCTTAAATTAAGTTTCTTACAAGCATGAAAAATCACTGAAACTGTTAAAAATGCTTTAGCTTGCAGGCCCATTTTCCTATTTTTTTTGCCATCTCCAAACAAAATTGCTGGATGCGCCACATTGCCAGGAGGTTTTAAACTCTCCCACTCTACCATGTGCGTAGGGGTAGGAGAGTCTGTGTTGTAACTACGGTATCGCTTCATATTCCATCCCTTGTTACAAGGTCGTCTGGGAGAGAAGCTGTGGTCTTCGTTTCCCGGATCCAGGCCAGTAGATTCAACCTCGCTAGAATCTAATTTTACCAAAGTAACGCCAAAAGGCATCAACTTTCTGGCACGTGCACGAGTGGCATTGTTTCAGGAGGCGAAACTTGCAATCTACCCCTGTTGACCTTTGCTGGAAAAAGCCATGTGCTTCACACTCGTGGAACGCTGTTGTATGTGGAGGTGCCGCATGCCTGGATCAATTATTCTAGCACAACACGAGTGGTATTTTTTCACCCTTATCTGTTGGTCTAAAGGCCTATTCAGCATATTTTTAAAGTCAGTTAACCCAGAAAATAATGCCAAATGGGTTTGCGACCAACAACGAAAAATGGAACATTCTACAGGGTGATTAGTTAACTTGTGACCCAGCTTGATAGCTAAAGTACTACTGTTATGAGACCTGGGTGATGTGATGAGGCCAAGACGGGCCGTTGATTGGACAAGAAATGGATGACCTTGCCAAATGTTATCAAGGTCATTCAACTGCTAACTTTTTAAATATGCATCACACACCGTGAGTATAAATGAGGAATATATAGGGAACAAAGACATTACCAATGCAAAGAACAGAACAAAAATCGGACCAGTATTGCAGGACCTATGACTTAACGTAAAATGGCTACTTTCAACCCATGAATGCATTCCATTCAAACACTCAGTCATTCCTGCATTGCCTACTTCAGGGGTCGAAAGTAGCCATTTTACGTACGTCATAGGTTCTGCAAATCTAGTCCGATTTTCATTGTGTTTTTTTGCATTGGTAATGTCTCTTTGTTCCTACATATTCCTAATTTACACTCATGGTGTGTGATGCATAATTAAAAAAGTTAGCAGTTGCATGACCTTGATAACATGTGGCAAGGTCATCCATTTCTTGTCCAATTAATGGCCCCTCTTGGCCTCATCACATCACCCGGGTTCTCTTAACATATCGTTCAGTAGTACCTTAGTTCTTAACTGATCATCCTGTATGATATTGTCATCGATACTCCTGCCGTATGGGCTCTCCTGTAGGGTACTCCTGGCCTCGCTTATGTACCTGTAGCACTGCGTAACAAATATTTTCCTCCTTTGGTAGCACTTCAATGACGGTATTGTTCTCATGGTTCCAGAATTGAATCAGCTTTTTTTCCAGATCGCTGACAACACTTTCACGGTTTAAGCCCCCTCGTCAACTTTTAACTTATTTCTTTTGGAATTTTCTCTGTTGTATAAAAGAGTTACCTCCCAGCAATTTTTCTTATTTTCTGCAGGATGATTGATAAAACCTCAATATGTAGCTAGTAGCTCACAAACTTAACTTTCCTGCAAGGAATAACTGCACCAAAGTCTCAAGGCACATAAAAACTAGTTGCAGTGAGCAGTTTTGGTCATTAAATTAGGCCTAGTTTTAAATCGAGAGCAGTCTGTTTCATTTTATAGTTTTATCTTGTTTTTGTTTAATTGTGTGTGGTTACAATCCCTTGTAACTGTTTTGAAAACCCCATGAATCCACAAAGACCCCATAAATCCATAAAGCTGTGCTACTCAGCTTATTTTTTCACCTGAAATGGCGGCATTTCTATTATCAGCACGATTCTGATAAGAATGGTCCACCTAGAGAACTATGCTTAATTTTTACATAAAGATTAGCTTTGTTTACAACAGATACTTTTATCAATTTAATTTCATTTTAAACCTATGTATTCTTGGTGACATTGCCTTTCTTTGAATAGTTTTGAAAAATCCACGAATCCGCATAGACCTCCATCCTACTCGGCTTAACATTTTCTCTAAAATGGCTACATTTCAATTTCCAATGTGATTTTGGCGTGAATGGTCCAACTAGAAAACTAAAGTAATAGTGAACTAAGCCTAATAATAACCAAATTGCGTTTAAATAGAGATTAGTTTTATTGCAAGTTGTATTTTATCGTTTCGTTTCACTAACTCCCATTTTTGTTTATTTCTATAAATTGTGTGTGGTACAAATGCTTTAAATCTAC
Source organism: Lithobius niger (assembly GCA_023313725.1). Classification (NCBI taxonomy): domain Eukaryota; kingdom Metazoa; phylum Arthropoda; class Chilopoda; order Lithobiomorpha; family Lithobiidae; genus Lithobius; species Lithobius niger. Next base: position 24,999 of record JAHWFP010078236.1, read on the forward strand.
TCTTAAGAATGGCTATGCATTTAACTCCTGATCACGAAAGTTGCGACACCGCTAATTGCAACGTTGTGTTTGCGGTGATCGTTGAAACTTATTTCTGCAATGAACGTCCAGTGGGGAAACGAAAGCTATCTTCAACGTGAAAGGCAATAATAGTTCCAACCGTTTTGATGCTGTAAGTAGAGGTTTAATGGAGAATTTTAAAATGAGCGGCCGATTCTGTGAACATTAGAAGCACTAGGTAAAGTTTGATATCACTAGATGACTAATTCTCAAAATGCAAGGCGTGTTAAACAGTGAAAAAAAATTCTAGTGCAAAAAGTTATTTTTCGACTAAGGTGAATTTGGATATGCGATTTGAAATAGAAGGCGAGCTCTGCTAAGTACTGCTCACAGTTAGGTGACAATATCTGGGAAAGTTCAGGGGAAAGAAGAATTTCTTGAATATCCGAAGAAAAGAAAAAAAAACAAAAGAAATTATTAAAAAAAGTGAAGTAGGCTAGACCAGGAAATTGAGCGTAGCGTAAATAGAATTTTGCCTTTTAAATGAATGTCCATTTGTTAATTTGTAAGGTTTATATAGGCTAAGGTTTAAATAACTTTTTTTCTGTTTGTTTAGTTTTGTAGAACTTTAATACCAGCGCCAGACACAGTGTTATTTCCCTTACTAAGTCGGGGTTTGTATATATCTTTAAAAAATAAAAACGTGGAAAGAACCGTAAAACAAGATTGATTCCAGCGTTTACGTGAGCCAGTGTTTATCAGTTAGCTACTTACATCTCTTGTCATATTTAATATTAATCTGTCTTAATTTTATTGCAGGGTATTACCAGCCTGCAGGACCTCTAATTCAAACTATTACGGATCCTTGCCTTATTCACAAACCAGTACCATATCATCCTCACCTACAACAAGCTGCCGCTGCTGCTGCCCAACCTTCTTCTCAGATATATTCTCAAGACAGGTGTACCAGTCATCCAACACCACCCCAGTCTGTACCATTCCCGCACGACCAGTGCCCACATCCAACACCGCCATATTCGACGCAGCCATGCAATCAACCAAAATGCACGGCAGGCCCCCCTCCGGGCCAACCGGGAGCCACACACTTTTCTCCCGACCCGTGTCACACTCATGCTGCTCCTCAAGAAGGTTTCTTCCAGGAGCATTGTCCCATGCAGGCAGCAGCAACGCAGCAATTCCACAATGTGCCACAACCATTCCAGCCTTCGAAGCCGTACAATGCTCAAGTGGCGCAGTCTTACGTTGGACCAGATCACGGGGCTGTAGTGTGCCCACCAGCACCTACTCTACAACTGCAGCCGAAGGCTGAGCGCCTATTGCCTGCAGACAGTGGTTCACTTCAGCCTCCTGTGCTGACCCCCATAAAACCACTGCAACCTGCTTGTGAGAAGCAAAAACTGATTTCTGGAATTGCGACGAGCATTGCCGATACAGACATTCCCAAGGACCAACCCAAAGACCTTTCGTCAACTGCAAACGTTCGATGCTCCAGGAGAGATCCAACATCTGTGCGTAAAGTTCGCAAGTGCTCTCAATCCACAGGGAAGTTAGTGCAAAAAACGTCACATAACGGAAGTGTGTTGGAAATGAAAGTGGACTGTCGCCGAGTGCGTGTTGAAATCGAGTCTGGACCTCAGAGAAAGGATCACAATTCTGCACCAGTTGGTCGATCTACCATCAAGTTACTTCGGAGTGACAAGAGGACCTTAAAACGGCGACATGTGGAAATGTCGGAAGAGTCTAACACAGGCCGCATGAAACGGACACGTATGACTACAGAGCGCTGCAAAGTTCGCAGTACGTCATCGCCTGAATCTAGAAGTTCAGAAGAATCCTGGGTTGCTTCAAAGAAGTGCCACATGAGCATTAGGGATGTAAGTCATGATCATTCCACTGCCATTGAGGCACCTTGTATTACTATAATTGACCATGGAAGTCAGCACCCAGCTCGACTACCTTCGGCCGCTATTACTACCTCTACTATGAACAATCACAACAAAAGCATGTGTGACAGAAGGGCTGTAGTGCAAGTAACTCCTCTTAATCTGTCGTCACGTTCCCACCTCAAAAACAAAGGGTCGAAAAAGGCACCACGTTACTCCAATGGTTGGACGTGGGAAGGTGAACCAGTGGAGCAGCAAATCCAGTTACATGTAAGAAATTTTTCTTTTCCTTTATTTAGGCATTAAGCTAATAGTATGTAAAGACCCCACACAATGTTGCATAATGGCTGCAAGATGCCTGAATGTTGCAACACTGCAAAGAAATTGAGCGTCCTGGCTATATTGCTTATTAATCATTTTGTTTACCATAATCTCAACATTTGTAACATTGGTAAGTGAAGCTTGTTCTGTGTTAAATTGTAAGGATGCACCGAATATTCAGTAATTATTCGGTATTCGGCCTATTCGGCCAAAAATTCAAGTATTCGGTATTCGGCTGAATACTGATTGTGGCCAAATAGTGGTATTCGGTATTCGGCCGAATACTGATGTTGGCCGAATAGTGATATTCAGTTTTCGGCCGAATACTGATGTTGGCCGAATAGTGATATTCAGTTTTCGGCCGAATAGTGTTAAGATTTGTTGGTATTCGGCCGAATATTTTATTGTATGTATTTATGCAATTGTGTTAATGTAAGAACGTTTAGCTAAGCATTTAGTTTTTTGGTTTGTGACGAATTGTCTTCTTACACTTCTAAAAGAAGGAAAAATGATCGAATGTGTTTAAATTACAGGTATTCGGTTAAGTATTCGGCCGAATAATTCGGTATTCGGCTTATTCGGCCATTATTCGGCACAACCGAATAATTCGGTATTTGGCTATTATTCGGCACAGAACCGAATAATTCGGTATTCGGCCGAATATGTAAATTGTTTGGGGCCGAATATTCGGTATTCAGCAGTCTAACTATTCGGTTGAATATTCAGTTAAATGTTCGGCATTCGGCAAGTTACGTATTCGGTTGTATAGTCAGTATTCGGTAAATTTTGTATTCGGTGCATCCCTATTAAATGGCTTCTGTGGTTCCTAACCTGCTAAAATTTGTTAGGTGCTACTACCGTCGGACGGTGGATGGTCTGGGTATTGGTAAGGACCATGAAGGACTGATGAAAGAAACAGATTGGTAGATGATGGTTTCCGTAATTGATGGTTGTGGTGGTTCATGGTTGTTCTAGGTTGCATTCAGGCAAGATGATGTATAGACATCGTCGAACATATTTGTACAATAACGATTTGCAATGTTAGTAACCAAGACATTGTTGTGATAGTATAACGAGCCATTCTTAGCTGGGTTCATGGCCCGCATCAAGGAAAATTGACGATAAATGCAGTTTTCGAGGAAATATTGACCAAGTAAAATTCACATGGTGCGGTAAGTACTTCAATGCCATCACCTCTGATTGGTGCACACACTTGACAAGGCCCAGTGAGGTTGCTTAGCTTTGCTCACAGTTCTCATTCGGTTCACATTTGCTCTTCGTGTTTGTAATTTTCGTTTGCCTCTGTTCTGACAAATGCAAACAAACAAAAAATATTGCCGCCACGGATCATGAAGTCATGATATCAAACGCCAAGCTCTTTCACCAAGCTAATCCCACCGACTAAGAGTTCGAAGGTCATTGCGCGTAGTTTAGCTGCGCTCGAGGAGATTTCTTGCTGGAACACTTATGATACAGACAGACCTTCCACTTAAAAAAAAAACGATCAAGCAAATTATAAGAGTGTAGTATGCGATATCGATTATCTCGAGAGAAGGTCAATATTATTTTTTTTGTACGTCCAAGGAGTCAAGCAAAAAGATCAAGCAATTTATCAGAAAAGCGCTGTTTCTGATGACAAACGCTGATTTTCGTTCGCTTCGCTTGCTCAATCAGCGCAAACATTTCCTCAGAAACGTGACTGTATCAATGTAACTACCAAGTACCACACATCACTTGTAATTTGTGTTAGTATACACTTTATATGGGTTTTCTTATTTTACTTATTTTAAGATTATCGGTCTTTACGTCCTGCTCAGTACAGATTTTTCCATGGACGTCTTATCCTTCGCTTTCTGATGATCCTTCAACAGAACGTCAGATGTAATCTCCTACGAAGGTGAGAGATGGAAGATTGATACAGCAAAGCGAGACACACATTGAAAAGGTTTACTTTGCGAGGAAATCTCTCACTTTGCTCGTTCAATCCACGCACCTCCGTGCTTCAGAAACATGAATGTTTGACACCGTTTTAAAACCAAATCTATTGTTTTGATTTTTTCCTGCATCAAGTCAGTTAGTATAAAACCAGTTTTAAGATGTATATGTGGTGTGTTGCAAAATACGTCGTCCGTGCATCCTTTTCCAGATCATCTCTGTTTGCTCGAGGATGTTTTCATGAACAAACTGACGTCATGAACAAACATGAAGAGGGTAAAAAAACTTGGACGTTATTTTTTCACCAGTTTTTCGCGTATTTGAGGGTGATAATATCAAACTACAGCGATGAAAATAGGCCTAAACTGTGCGCAATTTAATTATCTTTCGTTTGGCCCTACTCCCATCTTTGTAGGTGCTTTGGTTTCAAAGGAGTAGAGGTACAAACACACATGCACATCATACGTTCTTAATGATGTAGATGGCAAGATGTATCATTCCCATGTGTCCAAACTGCTCTCGAGCAGATACATTTAAACCGAAAAGATAGTGGCAAATGATGGGTGTTTGACTAAGTTTTGATCTCTGGTGTTTTGTATTTGCATGTGGTGTGTGATATACTTATCCTACAAATATTTTTTTTAAACTAGAATGATCAAGAGACGATCAGTTCGTATTTTACTTAGCAATTGCTTAGTTAAATATGAAGTAAGTTGTTCTTTCGTGTGCGTGGGAAATTAATAGATTGCCATAACATTCAATAACCTTAAACCGGAGCTGGAAGAAAAATAAGTGTTTGCTATCTAGGACATCGCCTTGGTTGTGGAGCTAAATTTTTTTTATTATGGAGGGAGAATTGTTATGGGAATCATTGTACATCTTTGTCCTTGTGACTGTAAAAGTGGAGTTTGTGGGTATGTGATCTTTCGTGCAGAATTACGCCACTGGCTAGTGGCTTATTGGAAAGAAATGGTTAAGGATCTTTAACATGCCACACACATCATATCATGTCATGTAGATTCTTAATACTATTATTTCGCACAAATTAAGTTTGATCCATTATTTTTCTTTAAAATTCTTCATCCCCTCTTCAGTTTTCTGGCAAGCTTTTAAAGATCACGGAAGTATCTTAGCTGCGATACACAGGATGAACCAAAAATCCCATCATCTGTGTACTAAATTCCAGTGGTGGATATGGGTTGTTCGTAACAACATACCCATGTAGAAAGTCAGTCATGGCGGTTCCGTTTAAACTCTTCCCAATCTAACCTTGGAGGTCCCTTTCAAGGTCATGCAAACAATGTATGGTCTGTGTAGGGGTATAGGATTTTCGAAAGTTAAGGAATGGGAAATTGAGGAAAAGGAACAGAAATTGCGCTGTAAACTTGGAAGATACGTGCAAAATACAGTATTTAGTGCAGGGAAGCCACCCAAGGAACAGTGGTGAACATCTCTCCATACACATTTCACTGCTGAATCAAGCACTGTATTTAATATTATTGGATTGTTAGTGCAGCGTTAGTGACTCAACAGGTTGCATATTTTGCTTTGCCCGTTAGATGGCTCCCCTGCACCGCACACATTGTTTTGCGCATATCTCCCATGTTCATGACACGATTTCTGGTCTGCTTGTTGTATGGGCTTCGTTCCTTGTCTCTTAACTTTCTAATTTACTTGCGTCGTTTAGATGATATATTTTGGATGCCCTCGAAAGCGACTTCCCAGTCACTGAGTTTCATAATTGAGTTCACCATAGGTGACTCGTTACTAACAACCTACATCCAGTCCACTCTAATTTATTTTGCATTGGATGGGAGCGGACTACCCGTCAGAATTGACAGGCATGAAGAGACCGTAAAAATCCCAAATTTTTCCCTACTCACTTTGTAAAGACAAGTAAAGGTAAAAGATGCAACCATAATACTGTCCTTTCTAAGAGAGTTCAGAATGGGTAGGGATTCAGGAAAGCCTATGATTATTATTCTTATTGGAGACTAATCCTTCAGGAACTTAATTTGTAACCATTATTCTTGGCGGAGAAATATTCGTAATTTAAAGGGACAATGCCAGTTTCCAGCACTGTGGGATAGCACTCTGTGGAATTGGGCAGAAATCGTGCAGTTTTGTTGAGTTGGCATTTCCTGCCGAAATGTTTCGTTGCATTGTGCCAGTCGGACAGAATATGCAGAAATGCTAACTACAAATGGTCAGGGCCCTTTTAATCCATGGTTATTCTTAGTGGAGACCTATCCTTGATGGACTTAATCCATGGTTGTTATTTTTACTGGAGACATCCTTGAGGAAATTAAACTCTGTGAGATTGTTATTCTCAGAAAGAGATATTAGTAAGGACTGATCTATGATTGTCAATTCAGTGGAGACAGATCCTTGAATAATTTAATACATGGTGGTTATTCTCAGTAGAGATAAATCCTTGTGGAACTTATTCCATAGTCGTTATTCTCAGTGGGGAACTTAATCTGTTGGTTTTAATCTCAGTGGAGACAAATCTTGGAAGAGCTTAATACATGGTAATATCAGTGGCAACAAATATGTGAGAACTTTAATCCATGGTTGTTATTCTTGCTGGAGACAAATTCTTGAGAAACTTAACCTGTGATAGTTATTCTCAGTGGATACATATCAGTAAGGACTTCTGTGATTGTTAATTCAGTGAACACAAATCCTTGAAAAATTTAATCCAAAAAAGTTGTTATTCCTACCACAGGGGCTCGTCACAAAATACGAATAGGCCTACAGAACTGAAAGAAAAAAACACAACACAACTCCTGCCGGCCTACTCGTATTCCTACTGTTATTCCTACCACAGGGGCTCGTCACAAAATACGAATAGGCCTACAGAACTGAAAGAAAAAAACACAACACAACTCCTGCCGGCCTACTCTTATTTTGTGACGAGCCCCTGTGATTCTTACTATAGATGTATCTGTGAAGACAGTTATTCTCATTAGCAAGACATCCATGAGGAACTTATTCTGTGGGAATCTTCTAGGGAGTTAATCTATAGTTATTCTCAGTGTGCAAAACTCCAGGAGGAACATCCGTCTGATTGTTTGTCCCCCACTGAAAATCAATAGCTGATCAAGTTCCTCATAGATTTTCCTACATTTATAATAACAATCACGGATCAATTTCCTTGTGGATTTGTCTTCACTGACCGTGGATTAACTTCTTCATGAGTTTGTCACCATTGACAATAACAACCAAGGATTAAGTTTCTCATGGATCTGTCTCCAATGAAAACAACAACCACGGATTAACTTTGTCATGAATTTGTGTCCACTAAAAATACCATGGATTGTCTTCCTCAAAGATTCGTCTCCACTGAGAATAACAATCGCGGATTAAATTCTTCAAAGATTTATCTCCACTGAGATTAACAATCACAGATTAAGTTGCTCATGTATTTGTCTTCAATGAGAATGACTATCACGGATCAAGTTCCTCTTGGATTCGTCTCCCATGAGAATAACAACCATGAATTAAGTTCCTTGTAGGTTTGTCTCTACTGAAAATAACAACGACAGATTTGAGTTCTTGTGGATTTGTTTCTACTGAGAGTACATTAATTAATACAGGTAAAATCCTGACATTATTGGCATATCGGAAACGCACCTGGCTCCTAATATCCCCTCCTCGGCTTATTCTCTGCTAGGATACGACCTGCATCGTGTAGACCATGTTATCGGCACTCACGGAGGTGCTGCTTTTTATGTCAAGTCGGGTCTTGCAGCTTCTGTCACTAACATCCTTGTAGACGAGGAAGGCAAATGGGACTCTGTTTGGTGTACCATTTCACTCTCCAGTGTGTCTAAAATCGACCTTGATTGCTACTATTATGTCCCAAGTAACTCTTTGCCAAGACACTGGAATTCTTTCTATGCTTCCATACTCAAATCTCCTGCTGCCAAGGCTGGAAGCTCTGTCGTGATCATGGGTGACTTCAACTTCCCCACTGTCAACTGAAGCTTTTGTTCCACGATTCAATTGAACACTAGTGCTTCGGCAATTATCCTTGGCTTTCTCAAAGAAAACTGCCTGAATCAGGCTGTTGCTAAGCCTACCCACCATCGTCTTGGACAGAATTCGAGTCTCACTTGATCTTATCAGCACTGATGACCTCACTGTGACACCCGTTGAACACCTTCCTCCTTTGGGAAAAAGCGATTACAATTTACTTTCTTTTTCTGTTGATGTTATCCTCGCTGTTAAAACGACCAATCTCAACAGGCGCAACTTCAGAATCGCTGATTACACTTTAATTAATGAAATTATCTCCACCATTGACTGGGAAGGGGAACTGTCTGACCTCGACGTTGATTCTCAACTTGAAATTTGCAACAAATTCATGCTGGACACTATTAGCACTTGTGTTCCCGTCACTAAGGTCACTGTTAATAACAGACCACCCTGGTTGGATAGGACTGTCAGAGCACTTGTTAACAAAAAGAAGTGTTATCGTGCCTTCACTTAACTTCTTCCAACTTAGCCATGTATAAAGTTGCTCGAAACAAAGTGGTAGCTGGCATCAAGGCAGCCAAAGCCAGTTTTGAAAAAAAAAAAACTTGATCCTTCTGGCGAAGCGTCAGCCTAAAAACCTGTATTCTTACCTTAACCAAGGCATAAAGTCTTAACCTGCTGCGTATCTTAAAAACAGTGATGGTTCTACCATAATTGAAGACCTTGAGATTGTCAACAAATTCAGTGATCACTTCACCACTGCTTGTAAAACCTGTGCTGAGGCTTTTGATATCCCGCCTTCTTCAGGAACTGTTGATTTCTCACTGATTTCGGTTGAAGAGGCTCTGCTTAACCTTAAAGAGGACATCTCCAGCGGCCCTGACGAGCTCCCTGTTTTTTTTTCTGAAAAATTGTACTACTTACCTGGCCTTGCCTTTTTTTATTATTTTCTCTACTTCTGTTCGTAGCTGCACTTTCCCCACTTGTTGGAAAAATGCTAATATCGTGCCCATCTTCAAAAGTGGATCTCAGTTAACAGGTTAAGAATTACAGACCTGTCAGCCTGTTGTCTGTGGCCTCCAAAGTTCTTAAACGTTTTATCCACAACAAGTTAATCGCTCAGTGTAATGAACTCAACATTATTCATGAATCACAACATGGCTTCCTACCTGGATGGTCGTGTCTCACCAACCTTCTCTACACCTATGATAACATCACCATACTCGTTGACAAGGGAATACCTTGCGACCTTATTTTCGTTGATTTCAGTAAAGCTTTTGATTTTGTTCAACACTGCACTCTTATTAACAAACTACTTTCCTTTGGGATTTCTAAACCCACTGTTACTTGGATTTTGTCATACCTTTCCGAACACAGACAGCTTGTCATTCTCAGGGGCTCGCACGTCCCTTGGAAGCTTGTTCATAGTGGTGTTCCACAGGGGTCTGTGATTGGGCCTTTACTTTTTAATATTTTTATGTCTGATATTTCAGCCAAACTTGGTGCTAACAATACTACTTAGGCTGATGACTTCAAACTGTTTGGTCCCACCTTTGACAGATCTCTGGAAGTTGCACTCGAGTATGTTCAATCGTGGACCATGGAAAACTTTCTTTCACTTAACCCAGCAAAATGCACCGTTTTACACTTTGGGTTAAACAATCCACACTAAAGTTTATTGCATTTCTGATGTGCCACTTTCTGCCAGTTCTTCTCACTGTGACCTTGGTTTCACTATTGACGACAAACTCAAGTTTGACACTAATGCCGATGTGGCTACTCGTAAAGCTTTCCGAATGGCTCATTATGTTTTTAAAAAGTTTTCCTTTCTTGATACTGCTTCTTTTGCCTTGTTGTACAAGACCTTTGTGAGAACTGTTCTTGATTACTGCTCACAAATTTGCAGACCTTTTTATGCTGCGCACTTCGACAGACTTCAAAATTGCCAACGTAAACTTCCGAAGTGGTGTTCCTCTATTCGTCACCTTCCGTATAATGAACGACTCAAACAGCTCAATACTCCTTCACTTCGTGAGAGGTTCGGTACGGGTGATCTCATTCTTACCTATCAGCTTCTTTCGGGGTCCTTTTTTAATAACCCTTCCTGCTTTTTTACTCGTAATTTCAACAATAACCGAGGCCACAACTTTAAATTGCAGGGACTTGTTTCGAGAGTTAACTGCCGGCAATTCTTCTTCACTGAAAGTGTTAGTTCTTGGAACTCCCTCCCGGAGCACATTATTTCGGCTGAACTCTTAACGCTTCAAGGCTTGACTTGACTTTTGGAACCACTGATTTGCTTTTGGGTTCTTGGGGGG
>JAHWFP010078237.1:3614-15863 GCA_023313725.1 Lithobius niger
CTTTCCTAGTAGTTTCCAGCTGTGAGTTTCCGGCAGTTATGACTTTTGGGGTTTAGGATGATTATCGTTCCCTCACCTAACTTATTTAATATTGTTTTGTATTCGTACTTTTTTTTTTAGGTGGATATTTTGCAGGGGGAAATTGGTAGTGGGGGGATATTTTCTGGGGGGCCTTTCACCAGGGGGATATTCGCCTGTTACCGTCCTAGGGTGCCAGTGGTGTAGCAGACGTCGTAGAGTGCCAGGAGCGTAGCCGACGTCCTAGAGTGCCAGGAGCTTACTAGACGTACTTAGAGATGATAGAATGCCAGGGGCATACAGACGTACTAGAGTGCTAGGGGCATACACCAGGCTTACTAGGGCGCCAGTGGCGTCCGCTTCACTCATACACTCAAAACAATGACTCCAGACAACAACCAGTTTCATGCGGGTTCACAGAGAAATCAAGGGCAACAAGCTAAGTAAACCGACTGGTCTGGGCCTGGGTCTCACAACCGGGAGGATAGCAGATAGAATCGCGTTACCGACATTAAAAAACGAACTATCTAGTGTACAACCTGGCACTGAACGGGTTGTCAAAAAACAAAGTTCGTAGGTCATATCCGATTTGTTGGTAAACCTTTCAGTCCTTTTTTGAGGACGTCCGTCCACGTAAAATCTCTCAAAAATACGAATCTAAGGACGAAATCGAGCTCACAAGGGTTTCCTGGGAGTGAGCAAAGCATAGCCGAGTGCTCAGGGCAGCTCCCGTAAATTGTGCACCTCCACTGTACTGGAGCACACATTACTTGATACGATCCGCTTTAAGCCATACCTGACTGGTTGATTGGCTCATTTTGTTTGTCCTAAAGAGTTCTACTTGGCAAAAATATTGTAGTTTTTACCCTTTTTATGAGTCCATTTAATGCCCTTTTGAGTGACAGCCATTCTAGCTTGATTCCGAAATACCCCTTCGGCAAACAAGGGAAATGTGAAATTTTCCCCCATCGGACAACAACAAAAATATTTTAACAGTTGGCCGCTTGGAAACGCTCATATTGAATCTCGGATACGCTCTCGTATACACTGATGTTGTTCTCATTTCCGAAGTTCTCCTTCGGCGAACATAGAAAATGAGAAACTGCCCCTTCACCAAACAACAGAGAAACGCTCTTGGTTACTTAATCTCAAACTTCCTTATCACCGTTCAAGGAAAACGAACATCGGCGAATTAGCCCCGTCAGTGAACAAAAACTAAAGAACGTCAAGCAATGATTCTTTGGCATGCACATATATACCACTGTATTGTTACAGTTTTGCGGCATCTCATTGTTGCGCTGGCACTGTGTACTGAAACAGGCATTAAGTCGGATAATGACCGAAAACTTTGGGCATTCGTACAACAACAGCACGCAGGTAAAACCTTGAGCATTCGTACGACAATCATCTGTAGGTAAAACCTTGGGCATTCATACAAGAATCGTCTGCAGGTAAAACTTTGGCCATTCGTAGAACAATAACTCGCAGGTAAAACCTTGGGCATTCGTACAACAATAGCCCACAGGAAAAACCTTGAGCAGTCGTACAACAGTAAGCCCGCAGGTAAAACCTTGGGCAGTTGTACGACAATCATCTGTAGGTAAAACCTTGGGCATTCATACAAGAATCGTCTGCAGGTAAAACTTTGGCCATTCGTAGAACAATAACTCGAAGGTAAAACTTGGGTATTCGTACAACAATAGCCCGTAGGAAAAACCTTGAGCAGTCGTACAACAGTAAGCCCGCAGGTAAAACTTTAAGCAGTCGTACCACAATAGCCCACAGGTAAAATCTTGGGCATTGGTACAACAATAGCCACAGGTAAAATTTTGGACATTCGTACAACAATAGCCCGCAGTTAAACTTGTGCATTCGTACAACAATCGATCGCAGGTAAATCCTTGGGTACAACAATAGCCCGCAGTTAAACCTTGGACATTCGTACTACAACCATTTATCGGTAAAACTTTGGGCATTCATACAACAATCGCCTGCAGGTAAAATTTTGGGTATTCTTATAACAATGGCCTGCAAGTGCAAGTGCAAGTGCTCTTGTGCATTGTTGTACGACTGACCGTGGTTTTCAGTCATTATCCTATACATAGCATAATGTGTGTGGCACGTTTTACCTTACTGCAGTACCTCACTCGTTACTGGAGACGCTCGTTCGTACCCAAACCAACACACTGTGGGCGATGTAACGGTGCAATATTGTGACATCATCAACAATGATTATGTTACAGCACGGCCACAATACTGGGCGACGCTTTGTTGTTTGAACGATGTTGTTTGCCCTCATAGAATCCCCTTTAAGCTGTTAACCTTCAACAATAGAAGTTGCTACTCGATGGTTTTACGAAGGCGTTGGAAAACTTCTATATACGTAAAATCAATATGAGTGATCGTAAAGCGTGTATGAGAATTAACAATGAAAGTAGTAATTTATTAAAGATGGAACACGGGGTACCACAATGTTCTGTCCTTGGTCCCTTACTGTTTCTAGTTTACTTAAATGACAACCCTGGAATTGTTGATTGATAAATGTGAAACATTTGTCTTTGCAGTTGATATTTATTTTGCTTGCACATGAAAAACATGATAAACGAACTTCAACACGACTTTAATGCATTTAACTCATGGCTCGCTTCAAACAAAATATGTGTCAGCGAAGCGAAGACTCTTTGGATCAATGCCAAATCACCAAATGTATATAAAACTAGTAAAGAAAAAATCTTTTTTCATACTGAATTTTGTGCTATCAATAACTGAAAAAAACAAAACATCTAAAGTGATTAAATAAAAAGCTAAATGAGGCTACGAGATCAACAAACTACTGAAGAATGTCGCAAACGCTTTTGGCTGTTTTTCTATTGTGAGACGATGTTTTACTTCTTCAAATGTAGCAGTTCGTGTGTGAGCTTTTAACATCTTTCAGTGTAAAGACCTCTCCAGACAGAAGAAAATTTCGTGCGAAGCAATGCGCGACTACGTGCCTACAAGGTCAAAATTGCCACAATCGTATGGTTGGTGTTGCGTTAAGGACCAATATTGAAGTCTTTTTTTAAGCCCTAACCAGACTGGCTGCTCGCGGCTGCACGGAGTCGCAGTATGGTGTAAAAAAGACTTCAATATTCGTCCTTAACGCAACACCAACCATACGATTGCGGCAATTTTGACCTTGTAGGCACGTATTTGCGCATTGCTTCGCACGGAAATTTTCTTCTGTCTGGAGAAGCCTTAACACCATACTGCGACTCCGTGCAGCCGCGAGCACCCAGTCTGATTGGGGCTTTAGGGCTCGTTTACGCAACGACAGTTTACTCGCTCACTAGCTTTTACTTGGTCAATACTAAATCTGATGGCTGCTTTCCGCCTTTACCGGAGTATGTTGTCTTTACGTAGTAACCGTGGCAACGACCCAAACGTAAATCTTCTCCTCGTGCCTCGTGACACGGCGTACGATGCTTGCAACATTTCAGCGTCGATTTATGACAAGAAAACAATTTTTACTGCAGTACAAGACGACGGACTGTTTTTTGTATGCCGGCATTCGATGGTTTGTCTTCGATTCGATAGTCACGAAATGGAAGCCATGTTGGATTTTGAATTCTCGCTGCGAGAAGCTATTTATTCTACCGACGTTGATCATTGCTAGAAGCTCTACTTTGAGGGAGAATAGCAAATTTTGGAAATAGCGTGAAATGACAACAATCTTGTAGCAATGTTTAAAATTACTGTAGCACTTTGTTCTTTGTCCGTGTTGTTATTTATACAACATAGAATTTGTTATCTATTACCGCATTCATTTAGTAGCAACGGGAAAACTAATCATAAATAAGAAACGGTTGACTAGCAAATAGCATTCGGCGAGCGAGAATGACTTGTTGCGTAAACGCGCCCTAAGTCGGCCATGGTGTATGCCGTTTGCGGAAAGAAAACAAAAATTCTCACTACAATACAGAGATTTAAAAAGATCGTTGTCCTTAATCAGAATTCGTTTCTCCTTCTTTCTTACAGAACTTCACGTACCGTGCGTTTCCTTTCCTTGCAGCAGTACAGCAGCTGCAGAAGTTTGCTAAATGCCTTCGTCTCGCAAATGTCAATAGCGCTAGACGACCAAAAGAAACAGCCCTTTTGGCGGATTAGCACACAGAGAGCTATCAAACTGACTGCCCAAAAAAAAGTGTCGCTGCCATCTCCGTGCGATTGCCGTCATCGTTTAAATCGTTGAAAAGCGTTAACGTGAAAGTTATATTGGCAATCTAAATGAATCAATAGAATTCTATGGTTGCGTATTTATTACGTTACCTACCTGCAGCTCTTTGTAGTTTCAGTTAAATCCGGCATTACTATAAAAACACGGTCGTAGATGATCAAATTTTTTTTTATCGATGAGTAGTGGCATCTTGTTTCCGCAGCAGACCTATAGTGTCCGGGACCTATCTTGAGTTCACCGCAGAACGAACACAGATAATCGATTGTACGTTTTCAGTAGCAGAGTGCCTTGTTGATATCCAAGATGGTTACAAAAACAATGGCGGCCATCGATTAAAGCCACCCCCTCCAGGAAGACGCAGCCGCTCACAAAATTCTTGCAGGACGCAAGATACGCCGCGCACACAATAGCACCTTTTTTTGTTGCTGCATGGCTGCATCTAGCACTGCACGTAACGAGGAAAAGAGACACGTCCGCTACAAGCAGCACTGCAAATTGTACGGAAAAGAAACAGCCGTTAAGCAGGCTGCTTGACAACTGCGAGGACAAGAAACGCACGGGCCCTCCTGGAAATATTTCATTGTTGCTACATTTTACAAACGATTGCTTAGAGGGTGGAGTAAGCAAGACGATAGGGTATTCCGGGCGGGTGCTAGTTCCAGGGGTGCACCCGAATTCCCTCAGGCTCGCTGTGGTTCGCTGGCTCTCTGATTTTTTGGGTGTCACATTGGTCATATGGTGTAAGTAGAAGGTGTGCAGTGTATGGGCCATATTCGACGGGGGTTTAGGGAGTTGAATGTGTGGTTATGGCTTAGGTTAAGTTAGTAAGTTAGATTTGTGTGACCTTTTGTATGGACCTTTTGCCCTCAATAAATTCATCAACAATCAACTATTATTTCATTTCATAATGTATTGTTTGTATTTTTTGCTTTTTTTTGGTATTTTGAGTATTTTGTTGGTGGGGCTGATGACCAGTTGTGGTCAAAGCTCCCTTAATCAATCAATCAATCAATCAACGTTTAAGACCAGGCTAACCCTCTTTTAAAGTAAAGGCCTTTACCTTCCAGTATTTCCGCAGTAAGGTAAGTTTTATTACTTTATGGCGCCATAAAGTCATAGAATGGTGTTATCTGTTGATGGATGGCGTCCCGAAATCCTCCTTAGTGTGTAAATTTGACTCTGGTGTCAATAGCTCCATACGCCTAATTTTTAGTTGTTTTATTTTTGTTTTGCTTGTTCTCAGACGGCCTTTACTTTACGAAGCTTTGGACCAGAGCAATCCAAAGGTAATAGATGGAATATTTGGAAACGCACTTAATGTCGTTAAGCAAGAAAACTGTACTAGAGCGTCATCAGTAAGACTGTCACAAAACAGATCGAAGCGATTGCAAACAACTCGTGTTGCATTGGTGACAGCGTTGTGGCTCATCTTGTTTCGTTGTCCACATTCGCTTTCGTAGCGCGTCGCTGGATGGCATTGACGGCGGTTACGACGAGTGGCTTTCCGACTTTGGTTTTCCGCTTGAGACCGATGCCCTTTCGCGCTTCGGAAAATACTGGTGAGCAAATAGGTGAGGCAGCTTACACCACCTGTGCGTTTTGTCACCTTGGTTATTCCTCGACAACATACCCGATTTTAAGTTGTCTTTCTTAAAATCCACCTCTGTGTGCAGTGCTATCAATGTACCAAATCTGGTGTTAATCGGTGCAGTGGGTATTTCGTAATGCGGATACAATGGTTGCTGCGTTGGAGTGGATTCATAAACGGACCGACGCGAGGCTTATAAAAGTATCATATCGGCACAAGTCACTTTTATTTGTTTTGAACAATGTTGGTCTGTGGCAAGCAAATGGTGATATACAACAGGGTTCAGACAAAACCGGGAAAACCTGGAAAACCTGAAAATCTCAGGAAAAATGAAAACAGAGCCAAAATCTCAGGGAAATTTCAGGGAAAACAAGAAATTTTTTGAAAATCAGGGAAAAGACAGGCAAATTTGAAAAAAAAAATCCCTTTCTGTATGTGTTCTAAGTTCAGTTAAATTAGCAGATCTGAAACAAAATCGTAGGCTAGTATCAAATATTTAAAATTGTTCTTTAATATGTTCAAGTATGTTAGATACTACTTCAATAAACCAAATCTCAGGCTATAGTACTAACATCTGTGATGAAAATATGTTTAGTCCCGTCTGGACTAGTCTCTAAAACAGCAATTTTCTGGGATGTTGGATTAATTTCGTGCAAATATTAATAAAACCATTAGCTACTTTCTGTTTCCCCTAAGTAAACATCTCGTAAACACCTGGAAATTGCCATTGGATGCACCTGGAAAACTTGGAAATGTCAGGGAAATTCAGAATTAAAAAATTGTCTGAACCCTGTACAAGGTCGTTGACTAAGTTTTATATAGTGGGTGAATGTCGAAATGCTTTGTATGAGGAAACATATTAAAGCTGACATCGCCGCTTTAACAGCCCAAATTTTGGCGGGTCTTGTGTTCCGATATTATGAAACAGGAAACCTATAACACATTCGTGTTGCGCAATATGTGTCGACTTCTGCAGAAGTGATGACAAAAGAAAGCCAACAAGCTCTCTTTAGCGAATGGGTACAAGCTATAGCAGCTGAACACCTCAATTTCTATTTTGGCAAGAAGGCCTTTCCTCACTACTTCCATCACTGCCAATTCTGCCACCCCTTCTTCCTCACTCCCCAATTCCACCCCATTTTCTCTCTCTTCCCCACTGTTTGGCATAGGTCTGCACACCCCAATGCTTCGCTACCCAACCAAGAGCGACGAAAATCGTCAATTTATTTAGATGGTGTGCTTGCTGCTTTTCCTGCCAGGAGGCGCTACTGTCTTGGCTGGGCCGCTGCTTTGTATTATTATGGGATGGCAGTCTTCCCCTTTTTGACTGTTTCTACTTAGCACCTTCCACAATCAAACGTATTTTATAAAATGCATGTGGAACGGATTCTGGGATTTTCTGAAACTGGTACGAGTATGAACATCTCTGTTACTTTCGGATTTCCGAAGAAGCATTTTCCACGGTGCAAGAATTTGAGCAACCTGGTCGTGTCTCCATGAACGTAATACACAACTAACTCAAAGCTTTGAAGGAATAGACGAGGAATAGTGAAGGAATAGGCAACTCAAAAGCTTTGAAGGCATCAAACGTGATTCAAGACACCCTCTGTTCTATTCTAACAGCCGTATACAGCCGTCAAGTGTGAGTGTGAGAGAGCAAATGTGAGTGTAAACATCTAAGGGTAAGGGCCAACAATTTTAGTATAGCCACAAAAGCGAATGTGAGTGTCCTGACATCTGAGGGTATTTCTATACATGCGTTTTGACCCTTACACTCACATTTAGCCCCACTCACACTTGAGTGGATTTCTGGAATACGCCTGTAAGACTATACAAAAATCTAATCCCACGTCTTTGGTCCCAGCCTTCCTGCGTTGAGCTTTTGACGTTTTTTTTTTGCTTTTTTTTTTTGGCGGAGGGGGGTGGGGTGAAAATTGAGGCTTAACGGCGCGTCGACAGCTATGTCATCAGCCCATCAGTCATATTGCAGTAGCCCGGGTTGCCACTGTTTCACATATTACAGAGATGCTGTTTAGGGTTCATGTGTGTCGTTATGTTTCCACTTCGACACCTGACTGTGTTTAACGTGGTCCATAGGCTAAGACGTCGGCTATGAATTGAATTCGTTGGTTTGCTTCCTTGTGGCATTCAGTTCGGGCATTCAAGTTCTAATGGCATCACATTTATACTGCTGTTGATATAATTTTTTGGTATCTAACTTTATGCTAAATGGCAACACGTTACCAATAAGAATAGTACAAAAAAATCAAAAGGGGGTTAATCAGACATTGTAATTGATCCCCTATAAACCTACAAGCGAAGCAAGAACAGTGGAGTAGTCCGGATAGTTGGCTCTAAACCAATTGGACGTTAGATCGGATCCAAAGACCGATCAAGTTGGGACTTAAACATTAGTCTAATAGCCGTCTCAATTTGTGAAAAAAAATTATATATTGTTGACATTATTGGTTTGTTGTCACTCTAAGGAAAAATAATGTGTTTTGAAGTGTTTGGGGGTGTCTTCAGGATATCACTACTACCCCCGCCAAAAAGGAGTTTTAAAGCACCTTACTCATTGAAACTGTGTTGAAAACGTTACTTAAGGTGTTTTTAAGTAACCAGGGGTGCTCAAAAACTCCTATTTGGTGGGCGCTGTATAGTGACAGTCGGAAAACACCCCCAAAGAGCTCAAAACTCACCAATCTTTTCTTAGAGTGCTCTTTGTCACAAGGGACTCCTTAACAAGCTTACGTTGTCGGCTAAGCTATTAATGACCAGGAAAGGAGGATTAGGGAGAGGATAAGCCCAATCTTGAAAGGAGACAGATCTAATAATAATCAACGATGTTTGGGTGCTCTAAAGCTGCTGTAACTCTGCTGTTGTTTTGAAGCTTCTATAGTTTGTTCCACATTATGTTTTCAGGAAACTGACTGGATGACGACTTGTTTCCTTGAACTAAGATTGCAAAAACATGCGAATATCACACTTGTAGACTCAACAAACTTACTGTTACAGTTTACGAATGGGATGTTTACGGATGTTTTATACTCGTAGTGGAAGAAAACGTGGCGTCAAACAGTCAGTTTTCTGAAAACATAATGTGGAACGAAGTATAGTGAAGATCCAGCAGGATTGTTCGTGCTCAACTTCCAGTTTTCCATCTTAGTACTACTTCCGGGCGATTCTCCTTATTTTTTTCTCCTACTAGTTAATTCCGTTATCGTTTTTTTTTTAAAGAAACAACACCTTTGTAATAGTAACTACACCCAGCTAGAACACACACCATGAAACAAACTCAAATTTTATAAAAAGAAAAAAAAAGGTTTTCTCATTCACCAGTCATAGCCTGGCTATGCAGGACAGCGACCACTTGTTTTTGCAGGCGCCAGTGTTTGCTTCTTTTGAGTACATTTCTTTTAAATAAATAAATAAACAATTTACAACCACCAATGGTGGTATGATGATTGGAAGGGTTGGGGAACCACTAATACCAATACCAAAGTTAAGGGTATGTAAATGACAACATTACGACAAGGCCAAGACCCCCCCCCCCCTCCGTGTAGAGAAGCCCACCCGTGGTCAACACTTAATACTCGCGCAACGCTTAATAGTGAATGATTATTAAAAAATTATTTCGTGTGGTTCCTAGCTGTAGTGTACCCGGGGGAAGGACGCGAGAAAGGAAAGGGGGGTAAGTGCCCCTCGTCAAGACCCGAAATTAAGAGTAACGTTAGTAAATTTAGACAAATAAGGCATTTATTGCAATTCAAAAAATTCAAAAATTCTGCAATTTGTTTTCTTAACGTTTCAAAAGCTGTCAGATCGCTGAGAATGAACTGTTTTACAGGGTTCCTATATTCCTACACACCTTAGATGAGATGTCGGGCCTCCTTTTAATTTTTTTTTTTGCTCATCGCCCTAACCCCTCCCCTTCCTCACTCCCAACAAACTTCGTGGGTGCGCACATTAAAGGTCAATTACATTAAAGGAAATTTTTGCTTTCATATTATCTTCGGGTCACTGGATACACTGGATACAAAAGGAGCGGTGGGAACACGTTACAGATGTTTTATACACTTTAATGCATTTCTGTAATTGTAATTTGGAATTATTTGTAAACTTTGGCACTTAAAGGCGCACCTTTTAGCTAGGAACCTCCAAAATTATTGGCAACAGATGGAGCTCCAAGCCGCCTGAGGCAGAGTTCAAGCGTAACCAGCTAAGTTGAAGCGTCTGCCAGACTCTTGGGGTATCCACAGCCAACAGACCTTTAAGCTACAAGCTGCGCAATTAAAATCGAGTAATGGACCTTTAATATTTTGACACCCTAGCAATCAAATTGCGCCAGTGTGGCCACACTCAATACGGGAAAAGCAACGTTTTGTGCCTAGGAAATACCTTCTAAATCTAGACCTGTTATTTGTGTATACTTCCGGGTAAGATAAGTCAGTGTATGATGGTTGCAAGGGGTTCTAACTATAACCAATCTCCTTCTCTTGATCCGTTCCTCTCTTCCTTGCCTCAGGCTCATCCGGGCCAACAACCGTTTCTTTTTGGCCCGCTAGCTAAAGGCAAATTGCGGCGAGAGAGGGCACCTCCATAAAATGCCGTCACGTTGACTGCTCTACTCGTTCCGTTGATCAATGGTGCTCGGGTCTCCCCGTCCATCAACCGACACTTGGTCGACGCGAGCTTGCGAATAATGCGCCCTCTCATGAATGGTAAGATATTGCATTATAGTTAAAGAGTTGCTGCTGCAACGATGGATCTGTTGGAGGGGATGAAAAAAAAAGTGTAAAGGGAAAGATCCATTCAATATCGATGGCTATTTGTACCTGACGCCTCTTTGCGATTGATGTAGAGGAAAGATATTGATTTTTTTTTTAATTCGGAAAATAAAAAATACCGAGCTGAAGAGTTGTAAATAATGTGTCGCCCCGAAGAGTCTATTGTTCTACGTCAGCGCCGTAACTAGCCCCCCCCCCCCCCCCTTGGCGCCCAAGGCGAACCAACTGCTCGGCGCGCCTCTCTCCAAAGCGAATCAACTGGGAGGTGTCTCACTCCCACTGTTTATTTCAAGAAAATTTATATAAAGTTTCAAGAATGTTGTATTGAGGCTTACATAACTAAATACTAACTATTAAACATATAATGTATAATTATATAACTGGTGCGCAACGCCATTCACCAACAAATATATTTGTGCTTTACGACCCATTTCTACGGTTGCACGGTTGGTAGGAATTCGGCCTGGCGCCTTGCTCGTTAGGGTGGCCGCGCACCAAAGTCGACAAAACGTCGCGCGACAGGACAGTTTGTCGATACCTTTCTCAGCATGCTGCAGACGTCTCCAAAACCATAGGAATAAGCTGACCGCCATACACCCGATGCGTCGTTGTCGCGAGACGTCTTTAGGCGTCTCACGAAAACAAAGCGAAGCTCCATCTAGTTTCGTGTGACGGGGTCTCTCCACCAGATGCGACCTTTCGTCTTGCAAGGAGTTTGGTGTGCGGCCTAACGCAGAATAAAATGAAAATGCTCGGATCACGGCCAAAATCGATATGGGCCACCCTTACCCTTCCTACAGCCCTGTTCTATGTCATATCTGCCGCCGCCAGTGATTGATTAATCCCTAGATCAGAAATACGCAAAATGCAAGAAATCATCATCTGCGACAAATCGTACACTAGGATGTGAACTGAGTAGTCTAGATCAAGAAAACAATTCTCCTCAGCCGTGACTTGAACTCCAGTCTGCGATTTTCACGATCAGTTTGGTAAGTCAACGACACAAATCGCTGTAAAATAGAAGTAAGTCAGAAATAAGCGATCAATGGAAACACTGGCAATAAGGTATTACCACCTTTCATTCGAGCGACGTGATCCGGAATCGAACTTGCGAACGAGCCCATTCACCAAATCACCGCCAAAACGTCTTAACCGATATTACGGCCATTGATCGAATGACCGTATCGGCTATCAAACAACGTAAAGCTTGTAGCACACTACTCCGTTCCGTTCCGTTCCATTCCGTTGCGTTCCGTTGCATCGCAGGCCGTCAAATTTTTGTTTGGATGCCGTTCCGTGACGACCTATCGCCTGACGGACGGAATTGTCGAGGCAGAAATCCTTTCGTAAAAAAAACTTACGGCATCAGTGAAGTGTACGCGCCTGCTGTTAGTCGATGGCCATCGTCTTCCGTCACGCACTTGCGCACACCGCCTTTCCCCAACTAAATACAGAAGCGAACCTATTTCGTTTACGTTTTGGACTTAAATATGCCATCATGCCCGAGCGTAAAGAATAACTACCTAATGTACTGCGACTTTATATTTAATTACCTACTTAAGGTCTTTCTTCATTTGCATTGCCAATTTGGCGCGATCAAATTTAAAAGCTCAGCGAAGCCGACTGACACGGTTAGCAAC
>JAHWFP010078238.1:0-17758 GCA_023313725.1 Lithobius niger
TCCCTAGACTTGCTTGCGCTGCTCGTCCCTTATGGGCGATGGATGGTGCGCCCCGTCATCATTTTCGCATAGATGTATGGTCCGATCAACTTTCTTCCCCCGACATAGTTCTACGCCGCCAACTCACTCTAGCAGTCCCGTTCGACATTGTACTTTGGTGGATGGACGTCCTCTACATTGGCTACAGTGCCACTACACGAACCACCTCCACAGCTACATCTGTTCACGGATGCTTCACTATATGGTTGTGGTGGGGGGGGGGGGGCTCACATACGTGATCAAGTAGCCTCGGGAACTTCCCACCGGGAACCACGCGGTCCATCTCAATGCTCTTGAACTGCGAGCGGTTCTTCACGGTCTCAAGCATTTTCAACACGTAGTCACAGGGAAGATAGTTCAGGTCTACATAGACAACACTACCGCGGTTGCCCCTTCCTTCAAAAGAGAGGAGGCACCCGTTCCCGGACACCTAACCTAGTCACATCAGAGATTTTCCTGCTCTGCATAGCACTTCGGACGGTTCTTCTCTCCCTGAACATCCTGGGCAACCGCAACTTTGTAGACTACTCCCTTTCCAGATATCCCCCCACCCTCCCCCGGTCAGGAGAGTGGGCACTGAAGACATCCATCTGCGAATCGCTTTTTCTGCTTTGGTGCCGTCCAATGGTAGACCTCTTCACCACGAGGTTCAATGCCAGACTTCCCTAGTTTGTCAGCCCAGTCCCGGATGACAAGGCTTGGGCAGTAGACGCCCTGACCCTGAATTGGAACCGTCTCTTCGAATACCTTTTTCCCCATCGAAACTCATCCCGTTAGCCCTTTGCAAAATCAACCAGTCACCAGCTCTCATGGCCGTCAGCCGCTCTCACCGTTAGAGACTTCCTGCGGTGTCCCCCGGATATATCCGACCTGCTATCTCAACAGAGGGGAACCGTGCTCCACCACCATCCATGGTCGCTGCGGTTACACGGGTGACTACTATCGTCCGATTACTCGAAGCGACATGAATTTCACCAAAACGGGGCTCTCGCATTGCCTCCAAATCCGTTCGGGCCTCTACCAACAAGATATATGACAGGCACTGGCGCCGCTGGTTTCATTGGTGTTTCCCACAACAGATTAGTCCTGTCAATCCTTCTGTTCCCGACCTCCTGCTGTTCCTAAATGACCTCCTCAATGATGGGCTTCGAGGGTCCACCATTCTAGTCTAGCGATCCACTCGGAACACGGTCTTCCGAGCTGCAGGCAGTCTTATCTCTCATTGATAATTTCTGCGTCTCCACCCTTGTCAAATCCTTCGACATAGAGCGACCAATGGTTCGCCGCCTCTTCCCGACTAGGGCTTATCGATCGTCCTCACTTCACTCCTCACGGTACCGTACGAGCAGCTAGCTTCCTGTGCCACCATCTTGAGTTACTCGTAGGATGTTCTTCCTCGTCGCTCTGGCCAGTTGTCTTCGCTGCAGCGAGATTCAAGCCCTTTCTGCTGCACCGGCAGAATGTGTTTTCCTCGACGATTACTCTGGAGTCACACTAACCCCGCGAGCTTCTTTTAGAGCAAAGACCAGAACTTGCGAACGATCCCAGCCGTTTATCTTTCCCAGCTCTCTCCAATATCTTGGGTGATAAACCAGAAAGAATACTTAGCCCGGTGCGAGCTCTTCGATTCTACCTCAAGGAGTCCAAGCCTATACGTCATGGTCGGTCTCAGCTTTTCCTCCCATTCACCTCCAAGTAAGGGGAAACAACCACTAGAATGGAGTCCACAGGATCAAGACGGTCATCCTTCACGCATATGATGCCCTTGATGACGTCAACTGCATCGAACAGGGCATCCGAGTCACCGCCCACGAACTTCGTGCCATTTCTCCCTCCTCGGCACAACGCAGCAATATTCCCATTACGGAAATCGTGGAATCCACTTCATGGCGCGGTCCTACGGTGTTCACCTCTCACTACCTTCGTGACATGACTGCCCACGTTAATGGACTGTACCGTCTCGGTCCGTTGGTGGCCGCTAAACGGATACTTTGATCCCTGTAAGCACACGATCCCGCTGATACTTCTGTTGGCCCTCCCTTTTCTTGATCATGGCGAAGTTAAAACTTTTTGGGGAACCAGCTCGCTACCCTAGGGTGCTCCGTCAAGTGGCACCCGCCGCCTTTTGACGAGGTCTGTGGAATGCTAAAATGCAGATTAAGGCATATTTTCATGGCACACAGAAACATCAAAATACCAAGGGCATATGGTTGATTTTTGTTTCTATTGCCTGTATGAAAATATACGTTACCTTATTTCCACCCTCCTCCCCTCTATGTCGCAACTAGGCATACTGAGGGGAACAAAAGATGAAACCACAGCAGTTGACCCGGCTTATATAGTACGAGGCTGCGCAGAACTCATGTGCAGAGGGTAGCGACGCTGATAAGGCTCCAAGTCTTCTATCTATAGTACAAACTGCATTTATAGTAGAAGGAGAATGCTAAAATTCAGGTAATGTACATTTTTATATAAGCAATAAAAACAAAAATCAACTAGTGCCCGTGGTATTTTGATGTTTTAAGTCAATTTCAAGCAGAAAAATTACAATCTAAAATGCTTTAAGGTCAGAAATCGTGAGCATGCCTCGCTACACCCCCAGGGGTGGGGCTCGGGGCTGTAACTACAGAGAATTTCATGGGTTTTTTTACTTTTAAAGCATTTCAGGGGGGTGGGCCATAGCTTCGCCAGGCTGTTAATGGGCGATTTACGGTAATGACAAGTTCTTGTATTCCCTAACACCCCTATCCTTGCCAATCCTTGGTGTTACCTTAAAACTGTTTGTCAAATTTTTATTCTTCAGAAATTCAAGAACATGAAATAACAAACGAAGAGCTAAAAAATAAATTAGAAGAAGCCGAGCACCTGGTAAAAGAAATATCGGAAGAGTGTACCCAGTTGCGTTCCAAAGTGAATGATGGTTCGACTGACATGCGACTTCTTCAGGAGAAGTATGAAGTATTGGTTCACGAATTGACCAATAAGTTTGTGGAAGAAAAAGTGAAGCTGCAGAAGAATCAAGAGGAACTCCAATCTACCATCAGAGAACTTGAAGCGAAAGTACAGGAGCTAAATGATGAACTTCAGAACTCTGAAGCTGAAAGGGAAAGGGAATTGGAAAATCTGCAGCAACAACTGGAACAAGCACTAAAGTATGGTTGCATTAGCAGAAATTCTACTTATATTACCCCATTTTTCTTTGCAGCTGTGCACGACCATAAGGCTGTGAAGGTGAAGCCATTATAATCATCCTGGTCAATTTTGCGGCAATGTGGTATACGATGTTGATATAGATCAATTCCATTACAGTGAAACCTCTTTGTGACAATGATCTTTTAAAATTATAACATTTTATCAAGTTCATTTTTGTAACATTACAATAAAACCTGGAATATCATAACCACGATACTCGTATGTCTAGATCAGTGGTTCCCAAAAAATATATTTTTTCTGGACCCCCCTCCCCCCCAAGTAAATTCCTTTGCCCGTCGGTTTCACAACTAGGGGGGTGGGGCAGCATTGTGAGCTCCCCATCGGGGTCCAGGGCGGCCCCGGGAAGCCAACGCTTTTTTTTTTTGCATTTTAAACGTCGTCGTTTGCTCGTAAAAAAAAACCAAAACAGCCCTTGTATTTTATAGAATTATACAATATACATTATAATCAATAATCACCATAATTATTAATTATCACATAAGAAACCCACCTACTGCACAGCTGCGTGAGTACGACTAAGCCTGAGGTGAGCGCGCGAACATTCATAGAGGGTGAATTCCCGGCACAAAGTCACGCCCACAAAGTTGTTTTTAGATTAGAAAGATTAGTTGTTAGAATGTAGAGATTATATTTAAAATCAGATTTAAAAAAAGGTAAAATAATTTTTTTTCCTGCTTATGTATCGCGACCCGCGAGAGGACGCCCTCGACCCCATTTCGTGTTGCCACCCATAGATTGAAAACCAGTGGTCTTGATTATCCGAACAACCATTCTCATTGTATAGCCGCTCCTGGAGGCAGTAATGTTCCACAAGTTCACAAAAATACACGAAATTTTTAATTTTAATATTTGGTCACAATGACCAGGAAACATTTAATACAGAACGAGCAATAGACGCACCACTTCTGTTACGGTGCACACCATAAAATTGCTCAGTTTGCTTTGAATGTTTCGTGTTCCTTGTGAACAAGAAAGGCTATGTATGCCCTTCAAAATTAAAAAAAAATTGTGTATTTTTATGAACTTGTGGGACATTACTGCCTCCAGGAGCGGCTGTGTATCATATAATGAGAATAGTTTGGATAATCTAGACATACGAGTATCGGGGTTATGATAATCCAAGTTTTACTGTAATGTTACAAATATGAACTGAATAATAAAATAATTGGTTAGGAACTATTCTCAATAAAATTTCACGAATTTGTGACATTTTTCAGAGAGAATGAAGAACAGAGCTTGTTTCATTTCAGTTTCAGGAACCAATTTGAGCTCAAATCTTCATTGTATCATCTCTCAGTTTAAAACACAATTCCTCCTCATAAAATTAGGCCCAAACAAAGGTGCCGTTTCTTTGTGTTTTGTGTGTAAATTCCGTTGTGGGTGTGTGTAACACCCATTGGTTGCAATTAGTTCCTATAATCGAGGGTCTACTGTGTTAGAGGGCAAACTATTACAGCTGTTAATCCTTTTATGACAATGCTAACTTCTAAGTTCTTACAGGCAACAATGCATGCAAAAGTGATAAATCTAACATGCCCTGTGTTTTATGTAAAAGAGATTTCATTGTAATGCCAAAATAGTACAATGGAAAACAATATTAACAAAAAATCTGCTGCTGCAGCAATAAATTGAAATACATAACCAAACAAGGTAAAGATAAAGATAAGCTAAAGATAATTTGGTCTTAGCCTCGGTAACTTCAAGTTTGCTTTCAAGGTTTTATTTTTGTCTAACGGATTAAGCCTCTTAGAGGCCTGGCGCAAAAGGTTTATTACGGCCCTCTCCCCCACCCCTCCACTCCAGTCCCGAAATAAAAAAGTTCCTTTTTTGAACAATATTTTTTTTTTGTAAAAATAGTAAAAGTAAAAAAAAATAAATGTTATCTAAAATAATAGGCCTACCTTATTTTATTTTCCCCTGACCGTGAGGTACCCTTGAGGGCCTTTTTCAGTCCGTGGCTAGGGCTAGTGATCGGCCGATATGACGTTTTACCGATATGATACGATACCGATGAAAGGTAAACCGATACGATACCGATACAGATACCGATAATAATAACAAATTATGACTAAAAGTTTATATTTCGTACAAAAAAAAGCGCAACTTTGGTTTCTTGTTTTGCTTGGGTTCCAACTGTGGAGATTATCCAAAAAGTTCTGTGCAGCAATAACAGCATTTTTACTCTTATTCTTACTTATGGCTTCAGTACATTCATTTTCTTAGTTAGATTTTAGTTTGTTGTTGTAAAACTTACAGCGGCAGAACCATCAAGTGCTACATTCTCATTCCAAACTGAACAAATGGGTTTGCTTTTCTCACTTGGTTGTTGCTTTTGCTGCGCTTGGTGTCAGTTTTGCAGGGAAGACAGTTGCATTTCTTGGCATAACAAATATCTGTATTGGAAGCCTTAAAGTGGTCCGATACCGACATGGCAAAAATACCGATAAATACAGATTATACTGATACCGATATCAATATCGGACTATCCCTATCCGTGGCCCGGTGCTTCAGCACCTAAAGCCACCCCCCCCCCCCAATCCGGCCTTGGTTAAATAGGATGTTAACCCTATATTGTTTCTCAATCCTAGTCTCTGTTTCATCCTTTGCATTCAGGCAGAGAAGAACCATGGAATTGCGCGTCTTATGTGGCTTGTGAATACCTTCATAGAAAAGACATGTTTCAAGTTGGAAACACTCTTCAGTTCGAAACTATGAAACCCGTGGAATTTACTGTGTCGATAGACATGAAGGATGCTTATCATCAGGTTCCGCTGCGTCCAAGCATCGTCCATCTCTTTCACTTTGGTTTCAGGAAGATAGTCAACCACTTTCGAATTCTGTTTTTCGGCGTAACAACAACCCCAAGAAACTTCACTTAAATTACACACCCTATCCTTGCGACTCTTCGTTCCAGAGGAATCCTCAGGCACACCTACCTGGACAACTGGCTCTACTGGAACCAAGACTCAATGACGATCCATCAAAACTTGCAGAGAATGGCAGACCTTCTCTTCTAGCTAGGGTTTGGGATCAACACCGTGAAGTCACGTCTGACTCTCATGAGGAAGTTTACCTTTCTAGGAGCGTTCTTCGGCCAAGCAAACTTTATCGTCAATCCAACTCCGGACAGGTTCCTGTCCATCAAAGAAGGGTTGTGTGAAGGCAAACCAAGCAGTGCTACATACAAATACAAACAACGTTTCGAAAATTTTCAATTTTCGTTATCAGGTTAGCAATAAAATTAAAGCATGGCAAAATCCATTAAGTCATCCTACGTTAAAAGCATAAAACAGTACTTTAAAACTGATCAAAACCACCAATTTCTTCCCTCAAAAGAGCAGAAATGGCAGCCGAAAAGCAACGACCCACCTTCTCCGTTGGGATGCCACGTCGCAAGGCAAGGTGTATGCAAATCTGGGTCACGTGTTTCAAAGGTGTGATGCATTCGTTATGTGGGTTTTACAATATGCCTGGCAAAAGAGTCGAGTTTAAGCGTTTTAATTACAGGAAAATATTCTTTTAGAAATTTATTATCTGGCACTAAGTGGTTATGTACAGGTGGTGTATGTGTATGGATGACAAGCGTTTCAAGAATAATGCATGCTCTAGTGTGTTTTTCTCGAAACAAGATTTGTACCTTGTCCTAGTCAGGGGTGTGGCCTGTTGCATATTTGTCAGGCGACTTGCCTGTTGAAAAGCAGTGTTGCACTAAAGAGTTGGATTCGACTTCTAACTGAAGTTTGATTTATGGGATGCTTTACGTTCCTTAAGTTTTTGAAGGGATTGTCCTACATATGTAGCAGTACAGGTTGGTTTATGGGATGCTATACGTTCCTCAAGTTTTTGAAGGGATTGTCCTACGTATTTCAAGTTAAAAGTCGAATCCAACTCTTTAGTGCAACACTGCCTTTCAACAGGCAAGTCGCCCGACAAATACGCAACAGGCCACACCCTCGACTTGGACAAGGTCCAAATCTTGTTTCCTGAAAAACACACTAGAGCATGCATTATTCTTGAAACGCTTGTCATCCATACACATACACCACCTGTACATAACCACGTAGTGCCAGATAATAAATTTCTAAAAGAATATTTTCCTGTAATTAAAACGCTTAAACTCGACTCTTTTGCCAGGCATATTGTAAAACCCACATAACGAATGCATCACACCTTTGAAACACGTGACCCCGATTTGCATACACCTTGCCCTGCGACGTGGCATCCCAACGGAGAAGGTGGGTCGTTGCTTTTCGGCTGCCATTTCTGCCTCTTTTGAGGGGAGAAATTGGTGGTTTTTATCCGTTTTAAATTACTGTTTTATGCTTTTAAGTTTTAACGTAGGATGACTTGGTGGCTTTTGCCACGCTTTAATTTTATTGCTAACCTGATGACGAAAATTGAAAATTTTCGCAACGTTGTTTGTATTTTTATGTAGCACTGCTTGGTTTGCCTTCACACAATCTGTTACTGTGCTTTTTACTCCATTACATCAAAGAAGGGATCATCGATCACTTGAATTGTCAGCAGTTCTCACTGAGAAAACTCTGCAAAGTAATCGGACCCCTGGATTCTAAGGCCGACCTAGTTGCTCACGGCCGATGGAGGGTACGCACTCTACATTAATCCGCAAGTCTCAATGGCCTCAGCCTTCCCGAGAAAAGTCCTACGATAGTGTGGCCCTGTCAATGTTACCCTAGAGATCCCGATGAAGGAAGAAGATCTGGAATTGACACTCATTTCGGATGCTTCCACTACTGAAATGGGTGCCTGTGTCAACACATCGACTGCTGCTGCGGTTTGGAATGTACAAGAATGAATTAGAAGCTCCACATAAATGTGTTAGAATTGTGGGCCATCTACGTTGTCATGCTTCAATCTCTTCGAGGAAAGACCACACACATTTCCACAAACTAGACACTTACTCCTATGTTAAGTAAACTTTCAACAACTAACTGTTGTCATCATCAGGCTTTTAATGTTGATTTACTCCCTGATCAGAGCTTTTTAGCGCCGTTTTCGAATTCGCCGGTAATCGTGGCCTGCTACATTTTTCGGACCGTTGCACGTTGGCATGCTGCTCACTTAGTTCCCATCACCTACTCAATTCTCGTTCAAGTCCAACGATAACTAGGTGGCCCACGTTAGGATTTGATGGTCCTTGAATGTTCATGAGCGGCTTTTTTATGCAACTCGTGTTCGTAAACGGCGCTTGTAAACAACGTTGAAGCAGGATGTGATCAGGGACTAAATCAACCTTTAAAAGCCTGATGATGACAACCGTTAGTTGTTGAAAATTTGCTGGACATAGGAGTAAGTGTCTAGTTTGTGGAAATGTGCGTGATCTTTTTGTGAATTGACTTTTTCGGAATTTCGTCATGTTCCACAGTACGAACTTCAACGAAGTTTTTCGTGAGGAAAGACCATTCAGATTCATCGTCAAACAGACCTGATCTTTTACCTGGCAGTCAAGTCAAGCATGAGTATCCCCTCTCTACACATGCCAGGAAAGCAGAATGTATTAGCCACTGGGCTTTCTCGGAAATGCGAGGTCCCGGCTGTGGAATGGTCTCTGAAAATAACGGTTTGCAACTACCTTCGCCCTCTGGGGGCCCACTGATGATCAACTTGTTTGCGACAAATCAGAACAATCATCTTCCAAGCTACATGAGCCATCTCCCAGATTCCCAAGTTTGGGCAATAGACACACTGTTGATATCTTGGAACCCAAGAGATGTTTCCGTATCTCTTCCCTACTTACCTCCTCCTTCTACAAATCCTGGAGAAGATTGCAATGGCAGAAGGTCTGTTCATCTTAATTGCTCCGGCTTGACCAGGTCAACCGTGGTTCGTTCATCTGCTACCTTTCCATGTCGACTTTCCAAGGAAACTTTCCCTCGAAGTAGACCTTCTGACACAGACAACAGGAAGAGTCGCCCACCAGGCGCCGTCAGTCCTAAGACTTCACGCCTGGTTACTATTATGTTTAGCCCCTTCAAGCAGATGGAATTTCGGATACAGTTGCCAACCGTATTGTAGGCGGTCCGGTCTCAGAGGCAGCACTCGTAAGATCTATGAAAGCAAGTGGATTTGATGGCTTCGTTGGTGCCCTTGACGCTGTCTGTAGCTCAGCTCAACAAATTTGTTGATAGCCTCTTTTCTGCGGGCATGAACGTATCAGCAATCGAGGTGTTTCGCTCTGCTATGAATTCCGTCTTCAGAGCTGCTGGTTTTACTACCATCCTTGTAGACTTGATCAAGGCCCAGTCGATCAAGGCTTTCGGTATGAAAAGACCTGTTACAAGAAAGCTCTTTCCTAAATGGCATCTCCCTCATCCTTACAAGTCCGTTAAAAGAACCTTACGAACAAATAGGTCAAGCATCACTTGGACTTCTCACGGGGAAGATTATTTTCCCAGTAACCTAGATACTGGGAAAAGATGCGAAATTTAAGCCTTAAACATGGATGAAGCCTATCTTCGTTTTGGACCATAATCTGTAACGCTTTTGCCACGAGTCATTCAGGCAAAGCCTCAAATTTTTTCTGAAGTATCCAGATCCCTTACCCTTGCTCTCAGCTCCCTCACCGGCGATGAAGTTAGGGCATTACGTTACTGTTTAGATGCAACCAAAGACCGAAGGGTTAGACCGAACTATTCCTCTCCTTTAGATCCAAATCTGGTCAGGTGACTCCTACTATGATAGCTTCTTGGATCAGAGCTATCATCTTCTTCACCTATTAAGAATATAATCAACAGCAATTGAAAATGTCAAAGATGACTGCCCATGAATTTCGTGCAATCTCAGCATCGTGGTGCGGCGCTGTTTTCATGGTATATATATCCTACAGGCTGCCTCGTGGAAATGTGTTACTATATTCACGTCATACCACGTACGAGACCTGTCCTTCCGAGCCATTGCCTTGTCTTGTCGCGGCGTCCTCGCCGCCCTCCGGCAGATTCAGAGCAGAAGCAAGGGCACCACCAACTAACCCGGAGGCTGACGTTGGCAACTACTCTCCATCCTGGTAGTCGAAGTGTATACGATGCAAATTTTTAATTAGGGAGGTATTCTGGGGTAAAAACGTGCAATTTCCCCAATACCCCCTAAATGGGGGTAAATTAGCTTTTTTATTGCCAAAACATATTAACCTGATAATTTTAGCATTACATTTCCCAAATGTGATGTTCTCCTGGAGGTTTCTTCCGGTGCGCAGGCGCCTGCTTGCATATCCTACTGCGCATGTGCGACGTAGTCCTCCCTTATAAAAGCGAGAGTGTGGACGCTTTCGGCATTCATTTTCCTCCAGAAGTACATCTATGCGGCACTTCTCTTAAGGTTCTCCTTTCGTTCGGAATTTGGATTTCAAGACCGATGATGGCCACCGCTCCCGAAGCTCCCGCTTCATTGGCTGCTCTCCCTCGTGCTCTTACTCCCTTCGCCCTCGGCGCCCGATGGGTTTCTGCTCTCGACCTCTCCGGTGGACCGACATCTACCGCCACACTCACCGATGCTCCCTTCGTTGAAGAAATCGTCCCTTCGGAGTCTCCACTGCAAGCTGGCCAACTGACTCCGCCTTCGGCCCCCTTGGACCTTTCATCCCTTCGCCTGGATCTTCAAGTAGCGAAGGACAACTATCGTGAAGCCAAGAGGAATCTCCGTCGTGCGTCGGCTGCCTTTCGGTCACCCGCCCGCAATTCTCCCTTTGGATCTTTCATCCAACTCATCCCGAAGTGTAAACGGCGGCTCTCATAGTGAAGTCCAAGACATCGTTCACAACGCCGTTCGGAAGCTGAAGAATAACCCGATGCCTGCGCCATCGTGCACATCTTCTGCCCGCCACGCCCGCACCCAGGACTGGGTTACAAGCGAAGGTTACAAGCGTTACAACGAAGGTTACAACGAAGGTTACAAGCGTTCTGCCCCTTCGCCTCCTGCTGCCGCCTTAAAACAAAGGGCCACTTCTTCTCTCTCCAAAAGGTCTCTTCTCCCGGACCCACTCCATCCGAAAGAAACTCCTTCACTCGCTGCCACTTTGCCAGCCGAAAGAGACATCCATTTCCCGGACGACTCCATGGACGATCCAACGCTGCGTGTGGCATCCCTTAAGACAGTCGAAGAGACAGTACCAGACTGTTTCCTTTTCAAGCCCTCACAGTCTGTTGATGCCCCCGTCATTAACAGAGGCTTCAAAACCCGGTTTCGGTTTCGCCCTTCGGGACAAGGACGCCAAACCTCATAACCTACTTGGCCAATCTACCACAATACTCACATACCCTTCGCAACGAAGGATCCCTTCTTGGCAAAGGCGACCCACTCATCCTTGACAAGGATCCACTGGCCCATCGCCCCGGACGTGAAAACAGCTTCTTCCGCCCTCTCGGGGACGGCGCCACAAATCTGCACAACTTTTGACACTTATTCCGAATGTGAATTTCTCTGCAGCGAAGTGAAGATGGACTTCGGCACAGCCCTTTCCATCCCCAAGAAAGCTGAAATCCCAACCTTCGTATTATACGAAAATGACAAATTCCTTCGTGCGGCATCACAATCGGACGTCCTTAACATGGCCGTTAACGCCCTGTGCGAGAAACTTTCCACAGACGCAAGCCCAGAAGATATACACAATCTTTTATCTTTGATTTCTCAACTTTTCCAAAAGGCAAGCTTCGCTACTTAACATACCCTCAACTGGGCTTCCAGAGCCCTCTTCAACAACACGCTTCTCCTTCGGGAAATAACCCTTTCATCCGCAAACAACCTGAACGTCTCCATTCGCCACCGGCTCCGCAACCAACCCATTCACGAGTCGGACACCCTGTTCCGTGGTCTCATCCCGACTCTCGCCCCACATCTGGATATTTCACGAAAACCCAAACCAAAACACAACGTCTAATTCTCCAAACCAAATGACAACACTTCCTTTCAGCCAAGGAACCCTCAGCCCTTTCGGTCCAACACTCCACGCTCCGTTCCGGCCAGCGTAACCAACAGAAACGAGCCGCAACTCTAGATGACACAGCTGCATCTCGTCACCAGGGGGCAGGAGCTCCTTTCGTAAAAGCCAACAATGACGCCTCCCGCCTTCCCTGCCTTCCAGTCGGGGCAAGACTCCGTCACTTTCTTCCTGCCTGGCAAGACTCACCCGAAACACAGAAATACTATCAATAATCAAACACGGCTTCCGTCCGACATTCCTGTCTCAACCACCCTTAAAAACATCCCCTCCTTGGAACTTCTCCCCTCCAGTATCGGAGTCCCTTTCATTCGAAGTCTCAGAACTTCTGCGAAAGGTAGCCACCAAGGAATGCCACTCACCAAGTCCAGGCTTTTACAGTTCAATCTTCACCCGGCTTAAGAAGTCAGGAGGCTCCCGACTAATTTTTAACCTCTAAACAAGTACATTCACAACGAACATTTCAAAATGGAAACACTATAGAGTCTATAGAGTCTTTCGTTCCAACAAAACGACTGGACGGTCACGATCGATCTGAAAGACGCCTGCCTACCTTCACATTCCACTTCACCCTTCAAACACCCACTTCTTTCGCTTCATCTACAACCGAAAAGTCTACGAATTTCGTTACCTTCCCTTCGGCCTGAATGCTGCACCAAGAATATTCACAATGGTTCTAAAACCAATTCTAACATCAAATACAAGCCAGCGCATACTTGGACGACTGGGCTCTGAACAACCCAGACCCCCAAACGCTGGAACTGAACAGATACAAGACCATCTTCCTGTTAAACAAACTGGGGTTCGGAGTAAACCAAGCGAAATCCCGCCTTTCGCCAGCCCAAGTGTTCACATTCCTTGGGGCCTCTTTCAATCTACAAACGGCCCTTCGCCAGACCGTATCGAACATCTCCTTCACATCCGACTCTTTCGGAAACAATCAAGTTTCTCCCCCTGGAAATTAAACTCCCTCATCGGAAAGATGGATGCAGTGGCAAATCTTTTCCATTACGGCCACTGGATGGCCAGGCCCCTCCACCATCACTGCATAGACAACTGGGCAATTGACCAACTAAAACCAAACAAACAGAGCCCATTCGGAAAGGAATTTCCCTTCGAAACCTTATTATGGTGGTCCGACATAACAAATCTTACAAAATCTCTGTTCTCCACGAACCTCCACCAAACCTCCTCATCTTCACAGATGCGTAGAAAGTCAGCTGGAGTGCACACCTAAACAACCTGGAAATCTCGGGCCTTTTGCCAACATCTTATAAAGACCACATCAACATCCTCGAATTACGGGCAATCCACCTTGCCCTTCAACACTTTCTTCCACACATTCAAAATCGAGTAGTCCAGATCCAAGCCGACAATACGACAGCCCTGGCCTACATCGAAAGGAAGGAGTAACAAAATCAAGATATCTACACCGCCGACCTCCGAGATTTTCAATCTGTGCATCCCAAACAACATCACCCTGCTGCCTCTAGACATCCCAGGCAACAGGAATGTGATTGCAGACTCTCTATCTCGCCGAAACGGAAACCACCGTCAGGCGAATGGTGCCTCAAGAAATCCATCTGCGAATCTCTCTTCAACATCTGGGGCACTCCACTGCTGGACCTGTTCGCCACGAAGCACAATGTCAGACTTCCCCACTACATCAGCCCGATCCCGGACGAAGGAGCAATAGCTGTCGACGCCCTGACCTTCCCATGGAACAACCTATTCACCCTGCAAGCTACTACCACAAGTCCTTCAGAAAATAGAAGAAAGCCAGAGCCTATTCCTCCTAATAGCCTTCCTCTGGCCATCAGCAGCATGGTTCCCACTCCTCCGAGTCACCATGGTATCAACTACGAAGAAAGATGATGCTAGGTCTGAGGCTGATGCTTTTATAGAACGTCTGCGCCGCATGTGATCAAAAGGATAAGCTACGAGGCTGGCAGGGAAGCTAACAAGTTTTCTCTAGCGGTAGATCATATTTAAGGAAGGAAATACTAGAAAAGACAAGATAATGTGTATTTTCGGTTAGGCAATAATAATCAATTTCAACCAGGTACATAATTAATGTTGCAACGATGCCAATCAGCAAACGCCAGCTGCAAGACATAGACTGAAGAAAAAGGGTTTTGGTTTGTGTGTAGGCAGTTTCGTTTGTACAAGCACCTCCTCGATTTTATTTTGTTTTATTCGAGTACAAGTGGCCCACAACGCCATACACTCTGCCCTATCTTAGCCTATCTTAACAACTACAACTTAAAACTCTACTCACAACCCTGTACGTCACGGTGCCGAAAATACCCTGTCCCCACAACACCACACAGTCAGTCCCATCGTAACCTACCTCCTTGAGCAATGTTTGATAACAACACAAAACATTCAGACAATGCCAATCAGCAAACGCCAGTATACTGAACATTAAATGAATCCGTGCGTTTGCAAGGAGATACTCTAGTACTAAGTAATAAGAAATACTAATCATAAAAAAGGGTGACTGCTGTCCTTAAAATGGAATGAAAGCCAAAAAAAAAAAAAAGAAATGGACCAGAAAACTAGATTAGTGTCTCCATCTCGTAATTGCTAAGAAAAAAAAATGAATTTCATCAATTTTTACCAAAAAATATCTGATATCTACCCCAAAACAAAACTTATTAAGGATTCCCGCCAAGCTCCTTCGCCAATAAGACTTCAAACGTTAAATGAATAATTGAAAATTGCGCAGTAATCAATTTTCATATATTTCATTAAAACCTTCAAACTATTGCTTGGTGAAAGAGCTTGGTGGCATTTGATATCACGACTTCACACGGCCGAAATGCGTGGCGGGAATCCTGAACAAGTTTTGTTTTGGGGTGGATTATGACCTACTGGACATTTTTGTGGTCTGAAAATAACCAGCCTCATTCCTCATCTCTGCGTAAAGTAAATTTTAAAAGTAAAATCCGCACATCTCATTCTCTTCAGATAAGTTTTTATCTGAGAACCATTTATTTATTTTGTATGACCTTAATTTGTCATTATATTTTTAAAAACTAATTTACTCTGTGCAGGGATAAAGACGCTGCCCTCGATACTCAAAATGCGATGGAAGTTGGAAGTAAAAACAACCATGAAGCACTCCAAGAAGCAATTCACCAACAGGTACGGCATTACCCTACAAGTTGAATTAGGAGGTTCAGACCAAAACGACCTCTAAATCTTGGGCAATATCAAAACGCAAAAAAAAAATTGTATGCCCTCTCCCCCTCCCTTAAAGTAAGTTGACCTCTAATCCACTACATTATTCGACACCACTCTCTCCGCACAGGATGTGTAGTATCCTTGTGGGCAACGGTGCCCCCTTGAACTCGATATGGATCCTCCACCTCCCTGACCAGGCCAGGAAACATCGTTCTTCTGTCCCACAGTCCCGCTAGCCTTAATATTCAATACCTCCCCTCAGTCAGAACTCCTAATGGCTGATCTTAAGATGGACTTCGGAACCTCCCTCTTTTTGCCTCGCAAGGTCTCGATTCCCTCGATGACTGCCTATTTCGTCTCTGTCTCCGGGCTGCCATTACCCTCTGCAAAAACCTTTTACGGACCCCTCTCCGGACCAAACACGAGACCTGGCTTCTCTCATCAGCCACGTGTTCCCCAAAGCTTGTTTCGCCACTTAATCGCTCCATGAACTAGTTCACTAGGGCCGCTGCTAATCCGTGATGTGGTCCTAAGCACGCCCCCTAACCTTCATGATTCTTCGGAACAAACCCCTTTATGAATCGGACACTCTTTTCCGTGGTCTCATGCCCAAGTTGACTCCGCATATGGAGGTCACTCGCAAACCGAAGTCAAGTTCCAAGCACTCTCGCCGTCCTCGGCCACCTGGAAATCAATCGTACGGTGATCTGCCGAAGATGGGGTCTCTCCGCACCCGGTTCGTTCTGACGACCGTCGACCCTCTCCACCACGTCAGAACCGCCCGCTTTTTCCGAACAGGCCCCGGGACGTGGGTGCTCCTATAGCCGCAGACTTGCACAGCAACCCCCGACTGACGCGGTCGCCTTGCTTGCCCACGTCCCCTGCGACTTTCCAGACCAAATCACTGACATTTATTCCGTCCCCTTTCCTGTAGGGGGACGTCTGAGCTACTTCGTGTCAGCATGTTAGGATATCACTTCGTACCCAGCAGTTCTCTCAATCATAGCGCATGGTTTCCACCCAGTCTTCCTCGTTTCACCCCCATTACGGTCTCCTTCATGGTTCACTACAACAACATGTTATCCGCGCCGCTCCCAACCCGAACTTGACGGGGTTCTACAGTTAAATATTTCTTTGCCCCAAAAAATCTGGGGACCGCCGACTTATCTTTAACCTTCGACCCCTCAATCGGTTCATC
The DNA here is from genome assembly GCA_023313725.1 of Lithobius niger. Lineage (NCBI taxonomy): Eukaryota > Metazoa > Arthropoda > Chilopoda > Lithobiomorpha > Lithobiidae > Lithobius > Lithobius niger. Next base: position 16,590 of record JAHWFP010078238.1, read on the forward strand.
GACAACCCTCATTTTCAAATGGAAACAGTGGAAACCATTCGCTCGTCACTCGTACCCCGCGACTGGATTATTTCTATTGATCTTGTGGACTCTTACCTTTACATTCCTCTTCATGCATATGGCTGGCACCTCTTCCGATTTATCCAGCACCTCTTGGCACGGTGTACGAAGTGCTTTGCCTTCCATTCAGTCTCAACGCAGGCTCTCGAATATTCACGTCAGTTCTCAAACCTGTTTTGGCCTTTCTACATCAGCACCAAATTCAAGCGGACGCCTATCTCGACGATGGGTCCCTTCCTCATCAAGACGTCCGGCAACTGATCTACAACAGGGATTTCACCCTACTCCTCCTAACACAACTCAGATCGGTGTCAACCTACCCAAATCATGGTTGACACCGTCCCAAACCTTTCTTTTTCTCAAGGTCTACTTCGACTTATCCCGGGCAACCTTAATACCCTTTCATCCTTCTCCCCCCCCCCTCTTCCGGGGACGGGATTATGTCCGTCCTGTCCAAGATACACGGATCCTGCGATTACCAACCTACACCCTACATAACCTCAATTCACTCATCGGTTCCCTAGACTTGCTTGCGCTGCTCGTCCCTTACGGGCGATGGATGGTGCGGTCATCATTTTCGCATAGACGTATGGTCCGATCAACTTTCTTCCCTCTTCCCCCGACATACTTCTACGCCGCCAGCTCACTCTAGCAGTCCCGTTCGACATTCTACTTTGGTGGATGGACGTCCTTAACCTTGGCTATAGTACCACTACACGAACCACCTCCATAGCTACATTTGTTCACGGATGCTTCACTACACGGTTGGGTGGGGGGGGGGCCCTCACATAGGCGTTCGAGTAGCCTCGGGAGCTTCCCACCGGGAACCACGGACCATCTCAATGCTCTTGAACTACGAGCGGTTCTTCACGGTCTCCAGCATTTTCAACACGTAGTCACAGGGAAGATAGTTCAGGTCTACATAGATAACACTACCGCGGTTGCCCCTTCCTTCAAAAGAGAGGAGGCACCCGTTCCCGGACACCTAACCTAGTCACATCAGAGATTTTCCTGCTCTGCATAGTGCTTCGAACGGTTCTCATCTCCCTGAACATCCTGGGCAACCGCAACTTTGTAGCAGACTCCCTTTCCAGGTACTCTTTCTCGCT
>JAHWFP010078238.1:17858-34890 GCA_023313725.1 Lithobius niger
TGAAGACATCCATCTGCAATTCGCTTTTTCTGCTTTGATGCCGTCCAATGTTAATCTCTTTTCGCCATGAGGTTCAATGCCAGACTTCCCCGGTTCGTCAGCCCAGTCCCGGACGACAAGACTTGGGTAGTGGATGCCCTGACCCTGAATTGTAACCATCTCTTCGGATACCTTTTTCCCCCACCGAAACTCATCCCGTTAGCCCTTTGCAAAATCAACCAGTCACCAGCTCTAATTGCCCCCAATTGGCCGTCAGCCGCTTGGTCCCCTCTGTTACTACACCTGCTCATATACTTCCCGCAGTGTCCCCCGGACATATCCAACCTGCTATCTCAACAGAGGGGAACCGTGCTCCACCACCATCCACGGTCGCTGCGGTTACACGGGAGACTACTATCGTCCGATTACTCAAAGCAACAGGAATTTCACCAGAACAGGGCTCTCTCATTGCGTCCAAAGCCGTTCGGCCTCTACCAACAAGATATGTGACTGGCACTGGCGCCGCTGGTTTCATTGGTGTCTCCCACAACAGATTAGTCCAGTCAATCCTTCTGTTCCCGGCCTCCTGCTGTTCCTAAATGACCTCTTCAATGATGGACTTCGAGGGTCCACCTTTCTGGTGTACCGATCCACTTGGAACACGGTCTTCCGAGCTGCAGGCAGTCTTATTTCTCATTGATAATTTCTGCGTCTCCAACCTTGTCAAATCCTTCGACATAGAGCGACCGATGGTTCGCCGCCTCTTCCCGACTAGGACTTATCGCACGATAGGCCGAAAGGCACATTGTTTTACTTGGTAACAGAAATTAATTAAACATGGTACGCTATTTACCATTTAGGACTTATCGATCGACCTCACTTCACTCCTCACGGTACCCTACGAGCAGCTAGGTTCCTGTGCCACCATCTTGAGTTACTGGTAAGATGTTCTTCCTTGTCACTCTGGCCAGTTGCCTTCGCTGCAGCGAGATTCAAGCCCTTTCCGCTGCACCGCCAGAATGTTTCTTCCTCGACGATTACTCTGAAGTCACACTAACCCCGCAAGCTTCTTTTAGAGCCAAGACTGAGAAACACTGCGAACGATCCCAGCCGTTTATCTTTCCCAGCGCTCTCCAATATCTTGGGTGACGAACCAGAAAGAATACTTAGCCCTGTGCGAGCTCTTCGATTCTACCTCAAGGAGTCCAAGCCTATACGTCATGGTCGGTCTCAGCTTTTCCTCCCATTCACCTCCAAGTAAGGGGAAACAACCACTAAAATGGCGTCCATAGGATCAAGACGGTCATCCTTCACGCATATGATGCCCTTGACGACATCAACTGCATCGAACAGGGCATCCGAATCACCGCCCACGAACTTTGTGCCATCTCCCTCCTCGGCACAACGCAGCAACATTCCCATTATGGAAATCGTGGAAGCCACTTCATGGCGCGGTCCTACGGTGTTCTCCTCTCACTACCTTCGAGACACGACCGCCCACGTTGGAAGTTGGAAGTAAAAACAACCATGAAGCACTCCAAGAAGCAGTTCACCAACAGGTACGGCATTACCCTACAAGTTGATATGGTCTGAGGTTCACACTAAAACGACCTCTTAATCTTGGGCAATATCAAAACGCAAAAAATTGTATGCTCTCTCCCCCTCCCTCCGTACGGGCGTTAAAGTTAGTTGACCTCTTAAAGCTTTAGAGCTTCATTCGCGACACTTACGTGGGAGGGGAAAAGTGAATGAAAGAGCAAGATCCATCTCACGTCTACCCACCATGAGCACTCGGGATGGCTTGCTCATCTTGCAAATTGGTAAATGAAGATTACAGGGCGAAAATCAAACATCGTAGAAATAAAAGGATACTCTTACACTACCAATAGACTCAAAAGCCGAAGTCCACTTACATTTTCGGGGATTATATTCTTCAAACAGGACAAAAAGCCAAATGCGCTCGTGAAGGGTAAATTAAAGTCCAAAAGGCAACGTGAACTTATTCAGACTACCTGAGCAGGGAATCGAACTCTGCCTTAACACGCACACGTATACATATAAACATACACTTTTCCAATGCCACTGGAGGGACATTCGCTTGCATGCCACACACCAGTGTAACCGAAAGGAACACACATTAAAGCCTGAAGTACTAACGGTCATGCTAACGGCCATGTCGGTATGGCTCAGTGGTAGAACCTCTGCATTTGGTTTCAAAGGTCATGAGTTCGATTCCCCGGTCAGGCAGTCTGACATTTAAGTCCAAAAGACCACGTAGATAGCTTGGCATCCGTACTTATTATTTCCTTTCCCCTTCTTCAGTTGATCCACACCGAAAAAACTTACCGTTCGTTACGTCTTGCTTAGCTATGCCATCTTTAGATGCCGTCCTTAGTGCCGTTAGACCACTGATCTCTACATGTTGTTCCTGACAGCTTTTCTCCTTCAATTAAAGGGGCTCCCATTGATTCATTAGTTTCCTTTTCGTATCAAGTAAGTAAATTTGGATATTCAACTATACGTGTCACGAAATGGAAACTCGCGAATCAAAGTGAGCCCCTTTCAATTGAAGTAGCGCTGTCAAAAACAGTGTGTAGATATCAGTGGTCTGACAACGCTAAAGCTTGGCCCGGTGTCAGTGGGTCACAACCCTTCTGTGGTGGAACATTGTCCTTTTAACTTCTACTAGGCCGGGGAAAAAAAATTGTTCGGTTCTTGGGCGCGGGCGGGTCCCCAAAAATCATGCGGGTCAATCGCTTTTTATTTCATTCGTCTTACGTCGTTACCCGTGGAGTGAGGCACTAACGAAATATTTATTCTTGCAAAAATTATTGGACACAATTATTTCAAACACACGCACGCAACAGATATTCGTTAAAATGCACGGAAAAAAGCGGACAAATGGCTTTAATAGTTTCGGAGAACCGTTGTTGTTTTTTTTAATTACGGGCGGTAATGAAAATCGAAAATCTCCGTGTTGACAAAAAAGCGTCCGAAAGTCGGAGTTAGTTGGCTAAAAATCGTTGCTCCCACCTGATAAGCAATAGTGTGAAGGTTTATAGGCTCCTTTTCCATTTTAGTTTTGCATCGTGACTGCTGATTTAATTTTTTAATGCTGTGAAACAGCATCTTTCTTGTGATTTGCAGTGACGAACTAAAACACTTGTCAAGCGCTCCCGTGAAATCCGAAGCGATCGGCGGCGTCCCTGTTGAAATCGCGCATCAGCCAATGAGAGCACGCAAAATCGGTCACGTGGTGCCAACCAGCCAATAATGGAACGCGATTTTCAAATGCTTTGGAAAGTTAGCTTGAAACGGCCAGAAACGGCCTACTACAATTCGCATGATTGGCCAATGCCAAATGGCCATCGAGAACATATGTTGAGAGGCCTAGATTCAGGGGAATTCCATCTTTCTAACTAATACAGGATGGCAGCGCCCAGTCAAATATTTCGACCGCTACCACTGATCAAAAATGACCAATTTTCTGCTTTTTAACTTAGGAAAAAAGAATGAGAAAGGCATTTTTGCAGTTTTTAGTGAGTCTACACTCAACTAAAGTGCTTTTAATAAAATTGTAGATATTGGTAACTAGGTTTTTTTTTGTTTTTTTTTTTTACAGAAATCTATGCACATCATGTCAGGAATTTCAGCGTTTCGCATTTCGATATTTTGGCGGAAAATTGCGTTTTTCGACCCATAGTTTACCTTCAAAGCTTCGACGTATATATACGTCGTTACAGTGTTTGGGATGGTTTTTTTTGGGACGTATATATACATTCATACTGCTTAAAAGGTTAAAGAAAAATGTGGAGCATTTTCATAGCATTTTGAAAATAAATAATAAAATAAAAAGCCGGGTGGCCTGGTCCTTTTTCGACCTTCGAAATGCCTGAGAACCAAACTTATTTTTTTTCCTGGCCCTATTATATTTTTTTAAGATTGACAATTGGTTTTGGATAAAAACTTTTTTTTTAATTTTTTAAGTAACATTGACGTTGGTACCCGGCTTCCCCAACCCCCTCCATTTTTCCCTCACGTTTGTCGATGCCATCGGGGACCGTTGTGCCTCTGGCAGGTCTAACCAAGGTGGTAAGGCATTCGTGACCCTAGCGCATTTCCATTAACCATACTTGCAGCCGAGCCAGCATTTTCATCGTATACTTTTACCTTTTGTAAATTTTTTTATTTTTTTTTTTTTTTTTTCTTGTCTTAACATCTGATGGCAGTTAGCGACCACCAGGTCCTTGCCAGTCCCGTTGCGTTTGCAACAAACTTTTATTATTATTATTATAAAGAGAAAATCGAAGACGACATAAGTTTCTTTGATATGGATCTTCTGAAGAAGGGGAAAGGATTTAACCCCTGAAAATTTAAGGAAACTTGAGTCTATTGGTGGTGTAAGTGTAGCATTGCTCAGAGTTACCAAATGTAGTTGGAACAACAAAGATTTCTGTATGTAAGTGTAATTATGTTAATTATGTTAAATTTGTGTATGCAAGATATTTGAAATTAGTTTTTATGTTTAGCAATCCATGAAAGAAAAACTTCGCCGCTACCATAAATACATTCAGTCTCGAGAGCAGCAACACCAGGAAGTTATTCTTAAATTGCAGCAAGAACATGGAACGTCTCTCAAAGATCTTACAATCCAGTTAGAAGAATTGAAGAAGATGACTGAAGTGAGTGCTGAGGAGCGAGTTCAGGAATTGGTGAATGAACACCGGAATGAAATTTTTAAATTAGAAGCTCACTACAAAGCCGAACTGGATAAACAGGACAAAGGAATTGGAGATCTCAGAAACAAGCTTCAACACTACGAATTCGCATACAAACAATTGGTGAGTAGAAGTTGAAACTAAACATATCAGATTTGATCAAGAATAAACTCTGGAATTTAATTCAGGAAAACTCCAATGCACGAAGTAACTTTGCCGAATAGGCCAGAATAAATCCCATAGCCACTGAAAAAGGTGGGTAGTCTTTTGCACCACCATTGCTGTCACTGACCGGTACTTTGCCAGAGTCCCCTTTCCAGTCGCCGACCCAAATCTTCTCCACAACATTACGGACATCAAAAATGGAAGGAAAGATAATACGAGTCATAGATTCAAATTTTTTATTATGAAGTTTACAATTAAAAAAAAAAACTTAGTGACGAAAATTATGATTCTGAATTGGCATTGGCTGAACTATTTTATAGTGTCAACTATATTGTTAAGAGGCATTGACAGAATCTTGGGTGAAAGTCGTCCGGTTTATAATCGCGCGCGTTTATTGTTATTGAATTTATGAACCCCAAACTGCAATTCGCTTTGTATTCGAGCCACTTACTATCAGGCCAGTACGGTGGTTTCTTGGTTTTCACTTTCTGTCCTAAAATGCAAATGAAATAATCTCTTTCCCTGTTCAATGCAACTCTTCAAAATTTCATGCTACATCCTGATTCACCCACCAGGTGGCGTCTCATTGCTGCTACAGCAAAGCCACTCAAGCTACAGTCAGCCGTGCAGCCGTCTGCAGCCGTGCAGTCAGCCGTCTGCTTTTGCTCTTTAGTTTTCACTTCCATCTGAAGATACTTCCCTTTGGTTACTGGCTAAATATTGTTATTTATACCCCATTCCCAAAAACTTAATCAAAGAAGCTTCCTTAGTGCTCTGCTAGGTGGGGGCCACCCTGTACAGCCGGTACAGCCACATCACCCTCATTACTCATTTAGGTTAATTCATGCATTGCTACTCAAGGTCGTTGTATCACTTGTATGTTGTGTGTAGAATGTTGACTTTATAACTTGTACGAGCATTGGACCATACTACTGAATTAACCCAGATTAAACCAGGGCCGTGGCTGGCAATCAAAACGGAATCGTAAGTTTTCATTTTCGTACAGTCCTATAGTGTGGTAATCTACCACCGACCACCCCGCTCCGCTCATACAGAAGCTAGTTGGCTAAAGCAAAACGTGAACATGTGGTTGAGTGGCTCTGCTGTAGGTGGATGAACCAGGAGGTAGCTTGAAATTTAACGGAGTGCCATTGGATAGGAAGAAAGCTTATTTTAAAGAAATAGCTAAAATTTAAATAAAGGTAAGTTTTTTGTAACTCAAAACCAATTTATGGATTAAAATGTTGTTTTTCATTTTCATATTTTTTAGTTCCAGTTTTTCCAAATGGACTTACAGTATTTAGGGTTATTTAGACACCTGCAGTATATGTTTTGGGTGAAGATTTAATTTTTGTAGTTCTGTCAGATTCTTATTCAGTTTACCTTTTCTCTCTAACAGCAACGGGATTCCAGCGCAGAAAATATTGCTGAAATTCAGGATAACATCAAGCAAGTGGTTCATGTTTTGCAAAGTAAGAAAAATGTTAAAACTTGTTATGTGTAATGTTAAGAGTTTAATAATCCTTAGCACAACTGCAATCAGTAAGGGGAAATAACAAAAATTTTCTGAGGCCCTATTGGTGGAAAAATGAAGATCACGATATGGTCTCTTGTCCAAGTCTCCTGTGAAAACTGCATTAACACACCAAATTTAAAAAGTTCGCTCACTTTTACAACATCGAAATAGATGCCAGATCACACTTTTTCGCTATTTTCGACAGCATCAGGACTTCTTTCTACATTTTCAGCACTGTTGACATTTTGCTGAATTGAATTCGTGTGGCGTTGAAGCCGCCCGTATTTCCATAGCTGCTCCACTGATCTTGTAGCTAGGCCTCATTCATTCTCAAGGTGTTTGCGAAGTTCCTTATTCACGAGGTGCAATACTCTGGGATATGGTGGGCCTTGGATGTTCATTCATTTCATTCCATACTGCTTGTGATGTTGGATTGCCATGAACTCTAAACATCAGAGATGAGGTTCTCTCTTGAAAGTAGATTTGATGAGTGTGTTGGTTCCTTTCCAGTTTATTTCGTGTTTCATTTCCTTGCAGTGGACTATGATGCCGTTATCATCTTTTTGATTCCAGATGTTTGCCATGTGTCGTACCACTCTCGTTCTTACTCCTCTTCGTGTTTCTCCAATATACACCGCATCACTGTCTCTGCAAGGAATTCGATATACAGCTTCTGTGGTGATTTGCATTCTTCCCATTTCCGTCTCGTCCCTCATTTTCTGTGTCTTTTTTTCTGTGCCTTTTTCGTTCCTTTATTATCCACCACCTTTGGTTTTGTTATACACTTTTTGAGACCAACTTAAGTAAGGTGGCGAAACAATTTTTCTTTAAGACACTTTGCGCATTACTCGTTACTCCTTCAAGGAACTTTAAGCCACATCATTCTCTGTGTCTGGCTTTTCGATTTCATCCGTCTTTCCGAGTTTACTTCTCACTAAAGCCCACGAACTCTTCATTAAGTTAAGTAGGCCAGACTTCCTGGAGGAAGTGCAAATGTGAAAGCCAGTCTTTTACCCGATGTAGAGCGAGTGTTGGACAGTTATACTTGGACACCGGAAGTGAGGCTGCAGCTGCAGCTGATGGTTCAACCGCCTCTACGGATCATGCCAAACGTATCAGTCCAACTATGCAAGCATGCAGAGACTGAAAAACCGCAATAACATTGTGTTGTGCAAGGCTGACAAAGCCAATGAAACAGTAGCAAGGTGGGGATCTATTTTTTCCATCGATCGTAACAGAAATGGTTTAACTTAGATAGAAACCGTCCTACGTCCATTTAAAGGTGAAGAGGTAATGGCATAGCGGCAAAAGCGTTTGTTAATTTTTGAATTTAAAACAGTGCTCTTGTGAGCCCTCTAATAGCTCGAAATGGCAATGCTTAGGACTTTCTGAAAGGTGGGGATCTGTTCTTTCCATCAATTCTAACCAAAATTGTTTGTGTTGATAGAAATACGAATATGAAAGTGGAACCTTGAATTGAAACTAGTCGCTACACCAGTTATACAGCTACACCAATTTGTTTGTTGACTTTTTTTAAAACGAACATTGGTTAAAACCACTTCTCTCTTCATTGCCAGAGTCATGTTGGGATTGCACAGCACCATTGGTGCTCCAGGTGATGAATAGACTGCCCTTCTTTCGTTTGCATGTCACTCCCCTTGCTGCACTAGCATGGTTTATTCCGGCATTTTCTTTTATACGTAACATAACAATACTTTTTTCAGATAAACACCTGTTACATAGTACATATATGACTGAACTATCAATTTCAGCATAGGAATAGAAACAATAGAGAAAGACATGTATATTGTTTTATGTGAGCCAAACCATTGTTCCAACAGAATAAGTAAATACTAAATAGAACAATTTTTTTAAAGAAATTTTATGTACTTTAGTTTTGTTCAGAACTAATTTAGTCATTGGATGGACAAGAAACGAAATATGTTCGAAAACAACAACCAGAAGCCATTTTTTCACACGATGCCGGACATTTTCCCAAGATGGCGTCCATTTTAGACCTCGTCCGCCACTCAAGATTTTTCTAAACTTTTAGTGTGTTGTTCAGCAGGCCTTTCTGAGTCGGAAAAGGCAAAGTTTACTTGTATTACAATTATTTCCGCATTTCGTCATTTTTTCACACGATTTTGGCCATTTTTCCAAGATGACAGCTATTTTAGACATCTTTTGCCATTTATATTTTTCTACACTTGTAGTATGTTGTTCAGCAAGTCTTTCTGAGTTAGAAACAGCAAAGTTTACTTCTATTGCAATTAGTTCTGGGTTTCGCCATTTTTTTCTCAGGGTGGTGGCTATTTTTCCAAGATGGCGGCAATTTTTTTACCTTTTCCGCCACTTAGATTTTCTAGACTTTTAGTATGTTGTTCAGCAGGTCTTCTGAGTCAGAAACAGCAAAATTTACTTCTTTTACAGTTAGTTCCGGGTTTTGTCATTTATTCACACGGATTGACTAGGCTTTAAAAATACGAAAGTTTCGAAAACTACTATGAAAGTTCATTCCACTATCTTGTTCAAGAATTAATAAAAAGCTTTACGCTCAATCTCAAACAACAGAAGACTACCGTATTACGCGAATTTTTGACAGTTCTTTTGAGTAGATAGAACACACGTCAGCTGTCTTCATCAGGCATTGTACTTGCTTTTCTTCTTTGGCTTACAACATAGCTTGCTCTTGGTTTCGAACACGGCGGTTGTAGCCTCCTAGATTTTGCGGTCTCCTTCCATTTGATCATAAGGTGGTCGCTTAGATCGTCACGCATGATGTTTTTAATGGTTGGGTTTGGGTTTTCGAGTTCACCCATCATGGCTGAAATAGTGCTATAGCATCTTAACCAATACATTCAAGAGAAAGTCCCAGGATTACAATTCTGGAAGAGGTTCGTGGATGACATTATTCCTATTTTGAAGAGATGGGAGGTGGAAAGGGTACTTGACCTACTGAACGGATGGAGACTAGATCTGAAGTTCACACATGAGATGGAAAGAGACGGGGCATTACCATTTCTGGATGTGCTTCTGACAGTGAATAGTGAGGGTGCAACTTAACATCAGCCTTAATTTAAACCCACTGCTACGGATCGTGGAATTTTGTTTACATCTGGTCACCCGAACTCACAACTGTTGCAGATTGCGAAAAATTAATTCAGACGTAGAGCAAGACATTGCATGACGAAGGTTTTGGCGCAGGAGCACCTCCAAAGGGTCAAAAGTAAAATTATTGCACTAGGATATCCACTCGGGGTACTGATTCGGATGCTGAGAAAAGCTCAAGCTGAAATCGGCAGAAATGAGAGACAGTGACCAGTGAGAGATGAATGCGGGAAAAATCGGGAAGAAGAAAGGAAAACACCAAGGCTGGGACTTGCATATCTAAAGGGGATGAGTGAAAACTTCCAGAGGATGTTAAAGATGCAAGAGTTTGAATCTTACATGAGGTGTGGGGAAGGCTTAAAAAGTAGACTGCTTAAGAAGTCAGCGCAAGGTGGTGAGGGTGAAAAAGGCAGTGAAGGAGGGTCTCGGGAGACGGGAAGTAGATTTGGCCAAAATTGTGAACACCGCGGAGGCAGTATATCGGGTGCCATGCGGTGAATGCGAAGCCGTTTATGTGGGAAAAATGAGAAAAGGAGTGAGAAACCAAGTAAGCAACATATGGCTGACACTAGGAGCAAGAGGGAAGAAAACGGTGTGGTAGTGCACCACATGAGCACTCAACATAAGATAGACTGGGAAGGCACCACAACTCGTATTAAGTCTAATTCTAAGAGACAGGCATCTGAGAGGGCTTGATTCGTTGGCAATTCAAACCCGTCTGAGCAACAATGAAAGGGTAATGAACATCCAAGCACCCTCAAACACAACCATCAAAAAAATTGTGCTTGACTACCTAAGCGACCATCTTACGAGCAGATAGAAGGAGGCCGCAAAATCTAGGAGGCTACGACCGCTGTGTTCGAAACCAAGCGCAAGCCATGTTGTAAACCAAAGAAGAAAAGCAAGTACAACGCCTGATGAAGACAGTTGACGTGTGTTCCATCTACTCAAAAGAACTGGCGAAAATTCACAGATACGGTAGAGTATTCTGTTTGTTTTGATATTGAGCGTAAAGTTTTTTTCAAATTCTTGAAAAAGATGTTCACTAGGCTATGGGCATTGAACATTAAACAAATTAAAGCTAGAATTTAAAATAAGTATTTTAAGATATTTTAAAAACTAATTTTATCTTTAAAACTGTTTTCTATTGTCAATTTAAATTTGTTCAGTGTTCAGTCTAATTTTTCTCGTTTTTCTCTCTTGCAGGAGATATTTTTCAGTACGTTGACGGATTAAATGAACGTGTTGCGCAACGTATTCAAACTGAAGTATTGAAAGAACGAAACAATATCATTGCTAGTTTGCGTGAGCAATTTGGTATTCGGATTCCACGAGACAAACTGACTGTTGCTGAAACTAACTCCAATGCCAAACGTGTAGTTCGTTCAGTGTCTTCCAATAACAGTAGAACTACTAACGAACAGGGGAAAGAAGTTGACGAAAAACGTGCATCCCGTAAAGCTAATCGCGATGGGGCACGTAGTGATAGTGGCCATTATCACCAACATCGTCATCATCATACTGAAACGTTGCCAAAATATCCAGAAACAATGGCTGAAAACCTGATTGCATTGCTCCCCACATTACGAGAATTAGGGAAACGAATTCCAGAGTTGCTTAACACCGGTGGTGGGGATGATGCTGACCAGACAAAGCCCTCTCCCATTACAGCAGCGAGCAAAGCCTCTGCGGACTCAGTAAAACGGCTTCGTGGTCACAGTGCGGGTGTTGGTGAAGAAAGAAGCAGTGGCTTTGAAAGTGCCAACACAAGTTCTTCCTATCCATCTGATGCATTTGTAAGTCGTGATGGGCCATCTTATGTCAAAGGTTTGATTCGTACTTCTTCACAACGCCATATCTCACAAAGTCGTGATGGAAATTATCGAATAGATGATCGTGCAGATGTTGCAAAACGTTCAGAGGACAGTAACAATCCTGCAGATGCAAACGCCGTTCCGTATCATGAGGTAACCCCGACAACGACTGAGACCCTAATGTCCGTAAATAAACCGCCAATCATAACACAGAAGTTTTCCCCAGGCCATAAACCAAGCCATCGAAAAGTGCGACGACTTGCCAACACATTGTCTCAGACTTCTGTTGCATCTCAAGCTTCGCTTCCAACACCACATTCTAAAAGTGTAGAAAAAACTCCATCTGCAAAATCATTGCCCATACCCCGGGAACAGCCAATTGGGCAATCTGCATCTGATACTGTCTACAGTGTGAAAGATAGATTGTCTGTCGGAGGCATGATAGAAAGCACACTAAAAAGTTTGTTGACTACTGTTAACGACTCATTTCATACTCCAGATAATAATTTGCGTAAAAATAATCAAATTAATGCCATTGACAATATGGAATGCCTTCGACAAACTCCAAACAAGGTTCACCAAGGAAATTCTTATTACTCCTCTGGTGCAGAGGAAAGCGTAAATTTTGTTTTTGGATCAAATTCTTCGATGCTAGGTAATTTTGCACAGCCTCGGGAGTACAATCCCTTGCCTGATCACCTGGGACAAACCCCACTTGTATCATCCAGCAAAAACATGAGTGGTGATAACCTTAATAAAACATTTCGGCCGCTGTTGACTGAATCTGATAATAGTGTTGGTGATGAATATGGACATAGTGCAAGTGAGCAAAATGTAGCTAAGACCTCATCACCAATAGAGTCCTTGAATCAGTGCGAGGCAAGTTCGTCACGGTCGGCAATGTGGGCACAGTTTCCTTCGGTTGTGACCAGTGGAAATTAGCAGTTGTAAAACTGTGTTGTATATAATAATGATCTACGAGTTTTTCAAATATTGTGGCATTTCAAATGTGTTGTGCTACGTGTTTGTTAGTTCAAAGAAAATTTTAACTTAACCATGTAAATAATTATTTTTTAGTTCGGTATCAAATGCATTGGTCAGAGAATGAAGAAATAAATTTGTCGTTTACTGCGAGGTATATTTTTGTAAATGTCCTTGTGAATAAAGAACAAATGTCCATTATGGTGAGTGAACCTAAATTTCACGTTTTGTAAATCTGCACTTTTATTTTAAGTGCTGCTTAACTGAAGAGGAAGCTGCTGTATCGCCACCAGAGTATGTCTATTAAATAATGATTTAAATCAAATGTAGAGGTGCTCTAGTACTTGGCCCATCTAGTTCGGGTATTGGCTTTCAGTGTGTGAAAGTGTAGGCAGCAGCTGTGCAAATTAAATGATTGTAACGTAAATCCTCTATTTGCAGCCCGGGCTAGTAGAAAAATGAAGCCATTGCAGCCGTCTTCAATTAAGAGGAATTGTAACCGACTACTTCAAATTTAGAAAGGAAACTTACAGGATGAATACATGTAGAACATGCGTCTGACATTAAAAATGGTAAATAATATCACATGAATGGTTTTACCGTTATGCTTTAATAAACCTAAACATGGCAGCAACCGTTAATAAATGACAAGTTTTCAAAATCTAGCCATTTTGACCCGGCTACAATTAGAGACCGGCTACTAATAATTCAAGAATGGAAAAACATCCAGCTGCAGTTAGATACCAGCTACAATTGAGGATCCGTCCACAAATAAGAGGATTTACGATATACCATGTATATATCCATTGGTCTATATATATATATTAGGGTTCGACCTAGTCCGGGTAAATAACCCGACCTGGTACCGGGACCCGGCTTAGACTAGGTACAAATTCGACCGATTACAAACAGGTATAATTATTTGTTGAAAAATTATTTTTATTTTCATAGTTTCATTTTACCTTCTGGATATCCCTACAACTACTTGCACGCAACATATTCATTAAGGTGCACAGAAAAAATCAAGTAAATGGCTGTAATAGTTTTAGCGAATGATTTTTTGCACATTACGGGCGGTAATGAACCAAAATTGAAAACATTCTTTTTAAGAAAACACGTCCGAAAGTCTGCGTTAGTTAAGCTGCTTAACGTTGTTCTCAACTGATCATCAATAGCGTGAAGGTTTGTAGGTTACTTTTCTGTTTTTAATTTTACGGTATGGTTGCGCTTTTAATTTTTTATTATTGTGAAACTTCATGTTTCTCGTGATTTTCAACGACGAACGAAGCACAAACCCCTCCTTGAAATCTGAATGGAACCATGGCAGCCATGTCGAAATCGTGCCAAAGAGGACATTTCATGTGGGATAATAAGCAACACTCGCAACCAGAAATTAATTTTCTGAAACTCCAAAAACTTATTTTAATTTTTCTGTGTGTTTTGAAAGTCACTAAAACAGCACTGGACTTTTTTGGTTAGCCAAATCCAAGAAGTGAAACGATTTTTCAAATGTAAAGCAAAAATACAATTTCCGGATGTCAGTTGCTCTAAATAAGTTTACCAAATCAAGCTTCATGAAGTTAAGAAACTATGCAAATTCCCCATGTACAGGCTGCGGTGTTACGCACAACTAGTTATGTAGGCCTAATGGAAATTATTATTAATTACTTAGTGAGTATGCTTGTTCAATTATTTCCATTTTATCCTTTTTTTTAAAGCCAACGTAGGCCTATTGGGAGACCAAAGTAACCAAAAAGCATTTTATTTTTTATTTCACTTTATTATTAAATAAATTGCAGATCTAGTCGAAACCCTGGATTGCTGGCCAGGAAAGCGTGAGAGGCCACCATGCTCCTTTAGCGGCTATGGGAACTATTCTGGCTAATTCTAGACATAACCTTTCAGTCCCTACAATGATCGGATATTTCTTCTCTCAAAAAGTCTGGTAATATTTAAAATTGAGCCGGTTTAGCCACACGAGGATTAAATTGCTTCTGCTGACTTAACGCTCAAGAAATTAATATTAAAAAAATCTTATTGGCAGCTATTGGGGCTCTGATATCATTCTTTTTGTATGAAAAAAAATTGATGAGGGTGTTCGACATTATGGGATTTTGGTAGGATTATTTTATACAAAAAAAATGTATCTTCTGGTATACATATCGAACTCATGTTTTTGTTGTAGTGGAAACTGCAAATTAATTAGAACCTTACTTGCCAAGGAAATACATTCAAGTGTCCAGTATTCTTTCGCGTATGATTATTAAATTTCACGCCAGCAAGATTTTACGTGAAATTTTTTGTTGAAATGTTGTCTTAACACGCATTGGTGGAAGACTATATTGGGTCGAGTATGTCAGTAGAGATGGAAATAAAAAAAAAAAAACGTTATACAACGGTCATAGAATGTCAGTGGATTGGCCACTTTAGAGAGTGAATTAAAGTATCCAAACTTGTATAAATTTTTAAACCAATTCAAATTCCAGGGTATAATAGTAATCAAATATTGCAGTATTTGTTGGGTTATTATCGTGTAAAAGGA
Source organism: Lithobius niger (assembly GCA_023313725.1). Classification (NCBI taxonomy): domain Eukaryota; kingdom Metazoa; phylum Arthropoda; class Chilopoda; order Lithobiomorpha; family Lithobiidae; genus Lithobius; species Lithobius niger. The sequence goes on from JAHWFP010078238.1 coordinate 32,682, forward strand.
CCCTGAAGTTTTTGCCATAGAAGGAAATGATATGGGAGCCAAAACAGCTGTCACAAATTTACCATTTGTTTGAACCGAGGTTACTCAACCATTCTAGGTGTCAATTGAGAGTAAGGGTTGGGACGAGAACCTTAGTAACTAGACATTTTTGTCTGTCATAGTACTACTGTCTGTGGCAAAAACTTGGTAAGGTCCCTTTAGTCCCGTGATGGTTGTCGGGTTTTCACTGGTTGTGAGCTTCGTAAAAATGAAAGTCCGCCTTGTATTTCTGTAACGTGCTGCTACAGGATGGCTGTGCAGTGAGCATAGCTATTGGATCGTGGTGTAACACATTCGGTAGGGCATTTTGGGAAAAAAAAAACATATTTTTTTCAGGTTCTTAAATGCCCCTGCTGTGTTGTTGCATATGACAAACACTGACCACATCCAAAGTTTTAGATCATTTGGTCAATCTAGACCCCCGCCCACCTCAGTGGAAATTTTACTAATTTTTAGCATTATAACAGCATGTGCTTCGATATGTTGTCTTTATACTTCTACAACAAACTTTCAAACAAACTACAAAACGATTTGAATGTTCTTAATAATTACATAGAACTGATTATGGTATACAGTATGTCCCAGAAGCAGGGGCGTAGCGAAGGGCATTTTGTTGGGAATGGGACAGGCGAATTTGCTGACTCATCCACTTCAGCTAGGGGGTCTGGGGAAGCGCTGTAAGCTCCCCCAGTGGGGGTACAGGGCAAAGCCCCGGAAGCTGACGGATTTTTAGATATTTTAAGACCTTTCTTGGCTTCAAACAATACGTTTTTGACATTTCTATGGTCTCCGCCAAGAAAGAAGTCCAACGCGTTTCAAAGCAGGGGTATGCATTGTGCATGCCGACTGCGTCGTTTACCTTGCAGATATCCGCCATGGCTAAGCAGCCAACGTGCGCTCATATACTAAAGCTGCTAGGGCCATAATTTGGGCTAATCATGCACATCGAGCAAAAAGCTTGAAATTTGACATGCAAGTATAGAAATAGATTCTACTTGACTCGTGAAATACTGAAAAACGTTCCAAATAAGACCTCTAGCTTGACTGTGGAGAGTTTACTCTTTCTTGTTGAAGTTGATCGGAATGCGACGCCATTGTTGTTGGTCTAATAGCGTTGGCACAACGACGCAGTTATAGAGTATAGAGGCAAGGCGCACTTTTTTCCATGAAAGATTAGTAGTCATAAAATGACCATATAAGGAAAGTCTTCTTTCTTGGCGGATAGTATAGGCTCCGCAAAAATGAAAGAAAATAAATGAACCACAGGGAAAGAGCCTATTAAAAAAAAAAACTCTTTCCCGTGCTTTGACAACGGGCGGATGCAGAAAGTTTACTTGAGAGGGCCAGTTTTTTTTACATGTTTTTCTACGTTCCCATACTCTTACACACGCACGCACGTTAATCCCTCCCCCCCCCCCCCCCCCCAAAAAAAAAAAAGTACAACTACCTGTTATTTTAGGCCCGTGATGCCTCATTGATAGGAAAAATGGCAGGAAACCCTGTGCTCTGAAGGAAACTACATTTCTGTGGTCAGTCTCTAACGAGAGGGTTTGAAGAAATATTAGAATAAGGAGAGGAATTGATTTTTGCACGGCAAGAAGTACCTTGCTCGTATCGTTATCGACAAAAGGCAATGCACGAACGAACTTTTGTTTTATTCAAGCTAAATGCTGTGCTTTTTCGATGTGTTTCGACTAGTTCTTTCAGTGAATTAATTTTTTTGTTAAGCACAGTTTTTTAAACTTCCTTTGTCTGGGGGGGGGGGCAATCCTAACCAAGGTTCTCTCGGTGAAGAGAGAGGGCCTTGTACTTAGGTTACCTTTAGAAGAATGCTCGATCCCTTGTGCATACATAAACTGACTCCTCTAAGTACTGCTAATTTTTTACGTATGAAAAGCTAATGATATAATTAAAAATAGAACGTAGTTTCGTTTCTGTAATGTATTACTCCCATTTTCAACTTCCTACAGATGTAAAGCTGTAATTAAAGATTCGGTATTTTAACTATAAAGGCCTAACGTTAAGGTAGTTCTCGGTATGTGGCGAGAGCAAGGAAACCTTTCTTTTGTAGTCTTCAATAAACAATTGTAAAACCTTAAAACAGTTTTTTTTTTTTTTAGCTATAGAGTCGGCAAATGGTTTTAGTATTTTTTTTATAGTCATGGGTAGC
>JAHWFP010078240.1:0-15612 GCA_023313725.1 Lithobius niger
ACTTGCCCTTTCTTTCAACCTTGCTGACCTGCACAAGCCCAATCCAGAGCGGAATGAACTCTTAAAGAACCGCCACCCTAACTTCTCAATGTTACTGCGTCACAATGTAGGTAGCCTAGTCTAGTCCAGATCAAGGGCTAAAATCAGGGTCAGTGGTGTTAGATCTATATCGCAATAGTCAAACAGAGCAGTCGACACGCAGATATGTCGGAAATTACTGAAAGACTTTCTCTTAGTGTCAAGGTTAGGTCCAGAGAGAATAAATACGATCCACATTCTGTTGTTTGTACAGTCACACTCAACACACTGAGTTAGACAACATGATCTCCCAAGTAAGTGGACCTGTTTCGTCTGTTGCTTGTCTTTTAACATCCATTTCGAGCTACAGTTGCTCTGCTTATATCTGCCCGTGTTAAAAATGCTTTGTGATTTTTATTTTTATTTTTCTGATTAGTTATTTTTTGGCTGTCTCGGTTTTCTGTAGATTTCACTAGAAACGAGCCTGAATTTTTTTAATTTTCTTGTTTTAAATCTTAAAAAAAAAATTGCCAGAAGTAATAGCGATACCAATTGGGATGGGGGGGGGGGGGTATTAACTTTGAACGTCTCCTCAATCGGATTTTAGGTTTGCTTTTATACACTCCCTTTATACGAATATCATGCATTATTTATCCAATCGGTTTCTGAAAATTTAACAGCATTTTTTACACCGTTATTCAAACCTTCGGGGACGCTATTTCAGAAAAGCGAGAAATAATTTTGCTTGGAATCCCCTGACTCAGTTTCATGTTACAGTAAATTAGGAAACATCATAGGCGGTGCAAATAGAAATTTGTTTTATATATATAGTAATATACATTTTAATGACTTTACCCTAAAAATAACTTTACCCTTTTAATGACTTTACCCGTTAATGTTCCCTAAAAATCTGAGTGCAATAATAAATCGACAAGTTGGGCTTTTTGCCTTTTGATTTGAAGTACTACTCTTTGCTGGTCTTTTTCACGCATCACTAATTATAAAGGCTTTCATTTGCTTCTGCGCTTAGTTTCTGTTTCGTATCCGCTTTCCACATAAGATCTGATGTGCGCTATACCCGCCAGCTAAAAATAAAATGCCACATTAGCCACCTCTAGGCCTGGTAGACAGCGTGCTACTGCCTATAAATCTTACATTCGTTATAAGAATAATTGCAAAGTTTCTTTCCTAAATTAAAAATAGCAATAATATAGAGCATTTAACAAGACAAACAACCAAGCAGTGGCGTTTTGAACAATAAGCCAACATTCAAAGGGTTGACGATGCCGCTTCTTATAAAAGACCAACGCTACCTTCGAAGACGCATTGTTGCGTACACCTCTGCAACCACGATTGATAATTTTAAAAAATTGTAACCACACAACAGAAGGTGAAAAGTGTTGAAGATAGGATTTAAATAATTGTAATACTCTCAGAACTTTTAGGCCTAATTTGTAGCTGCCGTTTTAATTTGTCAACAGCAGTTGCAGGCGCTTTTGAGACTAGGTCTATTCATCCATGCAACATAGGCGAGTTACGTTACCATATCAACGAGCAATAACGAATGTGTATTGTTACCGGAATCCCTTTTGTTATTTACTGTTGCCTGCCTTTCTGTCGTGGTAAATACGACTATAAAATATTATTAATTCTATCAGTTATGGCGTAAGAGCTTCTTAGCTATAACAAAGCAACAATATTTTAATTTACCGTGTTTTGTAAAGTCCAGTTGATTACCAGCCGCACGTTGTATACATCGTCGAAATTCCTAACTATTCAGGATTCCAAATTTACAATGGTGAGTGTTGGGTCGAAAATTCGAAAATGAGTAATTTTATGCGGTATAATTGATCAATTTACAATAAATTCGGGATCATTCCAATCCGACCTTTCAGTTGGTCTTCACATGGACTACAAATATGAAACCAACCAATCAATACACCTACCAACATTTTGCTTTTTGGTGTCCATTGTAGGCTACGCTTCGATCGCTCGTTAACGCCAATAATGGCCGTATACAATTTTATACCTAGGTTTCATCTGGTTTACGTAATGGATTCTTTACAAGCACGTTACTTAGGAAAAAAAATAAAAACTAAACGCCTACTTGCTCTTAATTTTTTAACTTGTAAATTTTGTATAAAGGTTTATGGCCTAAGTTGGAAATAGGACATCAACAAATCCTACAATAGAACTAAGTAATATAATAACAATCTAGCGCAATAACATAAAATTAAAGACAGACGAAGCTGCAGTTAAGAAGATAAATAATTACCCGTCATAAGCGCTGCAGCGACGATCACATAGTATAGCTTTCGCTGCAGTCCCCAGGGTGCTATGATGGTGGCATATTTAATAATAAAAACTTTAGAAAAATTTCTTTTAGTTCATTGAATATCGCACGCTTATATTATGAATGTTTATGATTTTTTTGTTTGTTTTGTTTGTAGATCGCTGCCCTTTTCGCCCTTGTGGCTGTAGCTTGTGCTGCCCCCACACCAGGTGGAGTTGTGGCCGCGGCCCCTGCAGTTTACGCCGCCGCTCCCGCAGTGTACTCCGCCGCCGCTCCCGCAGTGTACTCCGCCGCCGTTCCCGTTCCACAGACCGTTGCCGTTACTGGAACCAATGGCCGTGAAATCTACCGTGCTCAGGATGTAAGTATCCCTTCCATATTTCAACTACTTTTCAGAGAAGTTTCTATTTTCTGTTTTCCGTAAATTACTAATAAAGCAAAAAATAAATAAATACATAAAAACAATTATTTCGAAACCATTGCAAGTATCACATTGCAAAATTTAACAAATAAATTTAAAGCACGTGAAATGTTGGTTCCGTCATTTGCCACTGGATGGGATTGTCGTAGAAAATTTGGAACGGAGTTAGTTAGTATGTGTGGGTTTCTAAAGTATCTCACTAAAAAAACTACGGCAAGTCCGTCGATGGTTTAAAGTGTACCTGAGACCACTATTAGAGAATGCCAGCCCCGTTTGGTCACCGCATCTATTGAAGGACATCGACTTGCTGGAATCAGTGCAGCGTACTTTCACTCGTTCCATACCTGAGCTGCGTTCGTTATCGGCTGGTGACAGGCTTTGTAGAACGGGACTGGAGCCACTCGAATTGCGCAGACTCAGATATGACGTTGCACTCACGTTTCAAATTGTTAAAGACTAACTACCGATTTTTCTGCCATTTTTTTTTCATTATCTCTAACCACCCATACTCGTGGGCATCATCTGAAATTGCAAAAGCAATCTTCCAGGACCGATTATAGGAAGTTCTTCTTTGCTAATAGGGTTGTTGACTGCTGGAATTCCTTACCGAATACTGTCATCTCTTTGATGACAGTGTCATCCTTTAAACGAGCGATCCATGAAATTGACCTTACAAAATTTTTACGACGCACCTACTAAAACGATGATCATTGGGATGGTGTAAGTGGGCAATCCCTTCCATTACCACACCCATTATCGGGTAAAATTGCTATTATTATTATTATATTATTATTATTAAAAGAAATACGTGAAAAAGCGCGATTTATTTCGCAATTGGTTCATAACTTCACAAGAACGTCCCAGTTAGTGGCGGATAATTGTGTCAAAACGAAGCGTCTTTTTTTTTTTTTGGTGGCTCTTTATGTGGGCTTGCGACTGTCTATTGAACTGAACCACGAAACTTTGAATTTAAAGGCCAGAACTGAACTGCTCAGACATACCGACTAAACCACTGTAGGCTCAAATTCTATGATATGTACAATGAGTCAGTACTGCTCAACCGTAGAGTTTTAGTGTTTAAAGTACTTTTTGCTGTTTTTTTTTTTATTAATACAATTTTTTTTAATATCCTTATTTCTAATGCCTTTATTGTTTTTATATTTTATATACTTTCGACAAAATCTTCTACTTTTATAATGACGCTGGTCATAGTGGTCATATTTTCCAGTTTTTTTTACGTGGTGTGTGACTGCCTTTCCTGTTTGTCCTTGCCTACATGACTGGCCAAGCCATCGGGGGTCCCTGGCAGGTCTAACCTCGGTGGTAAAGCAGTCGTGTCCACTTCTTTCCTTACGTTCCCGTTACTGATCATATACTTTTTTGTTTATTCTTGTTAATTAAGGCTCGATGTTAGTGACCTCTGTGCTCTTTTCTGTCCTTTTGTAGCAAACGGTATATTTGTATTTATTTATTTATAATTCTTCAGTTTATACACCGTACAATTAGTCAAGCAGTTGGTTTGCACAAATTAGCTTAACTCTAGACAATCAAGACACACGCTAGTTTGTCGCCGGCCAAGATAAAACGATAACATCCAGATAAAATATATATATGAGCATGGCGAACACTACACACGTTGTGTCTTTACAGCAAAAGCAGTTTGGCTGTTTTCAGGCATGTGAGGATAAATAAATAACTATGCGACAGAAAAAGCTGAAACTTGTTTAATCGGGAGACTTTGGTCGCCTGATAACATAAAACCCACTATTAAGGGCACAGCTTACCGTTTCTTGTTGAAAAAACGACGTGAATAACGTTGATATTGCCTAATTACTGGCTACTGGCTAACGTTTTTTTTTTTTTTGTATCACGATAATAAATTCTTCCATACGGTGAAAACACCGGTTATTAGCTCATTTTAAAGATATTGATATATAGAAGTGCCCTTTTCGTATGGACCTTTCTAATTACTCAAGTGGTTCAGGGGTTAGGGAGCTCTAACCGACCAGGATGATTATTTAACATTGTTTAAACAATTAACAAACGCCAGTTGCAAGACGTAGATTGAAAATCAAATGTTTGTTTCCAGCAAACCGTAATTGATAAAGATACAAAACATTAAAAAAAAGCAATCGCCAGTAAACTGAAGATTAAATAAATCCGTGCGTTTGCAAGGAGATACTGCAGTACTAATAAGAAATACTGATCATTTGAAAAAAGGTGACTTCAGTCCTCAAAATGTAACCAAAGCCAACAAAACAAAAAAGAAATACAACAGAAATCTGGATTGGTGTTTCCATCTCAAAATTGTCTAAAAATAATGTTATCTACCCCAAAACAAAACTTGTTAAGGATTCCCGCCAAGCTTTTTGGCCGAGTGAAATCGTGATATCATGCGCCCAAGCTCTTTTGCCAAGCTAATCCCACCGCGTAAGATTTCAAACGTTAAATGAAATAATTGAAAATTGCGCTGTAAGCAATTTTCATATATTTCATTTAACCTTCGAAACTATTACTCGGTGGGATTAGCTTGGCAAAAAAGCTTGGCGTTTGATAACGCGACTCCACATGGCCAAAAAGCTTGGCGGGAATCCTTAACAAGTTTTGTTTTGGGGTATTATTGTTTACAGAATTTTATTTGCTACAAGTTTTATCTTTATTTTTAAAATAGCCCAACACTCTTCAGATGTGAAAATTGTAAAGTTTATAAAATGTATTAGTAGTTCGACATTGACAGATGATGAAATGCATGCGTATAACGCACAACACGCAGCAATGATATGACGTGTACTCCACAAATGCTGCATGTGACAGCACATTCATATTCATATTCCAGTTGTTTCAGAGATGAAACAAGAACTCGACTATATCATTTTTACAAATAGAAATGATACTGCAGTGAGAATAACTGCAGTCCACGGATGCTACGACGGGTGTTTATTTATATACTTCTCATTTTATTCATTTTAGGGTTTGGGAAACTACGCCTCTGGCTACTCCGTGAGCGATTCCCTCACCGGTGACCACAAGTCCTCCCACGATGAACAGGTCGGCGGTGGCCGCGTTGGTTCTTACAGCCAGCTTAGCCCCAACGGTTACGAACAACGCACGGAATACGTCGCTGACGCTCTCGGCACACGCTCCGTCACCATCGGCAGCGAGAACGGTCTCTACGTCAACGGACTCGCCCACAGCATCCAGCCCAACGCCGTCCCAGCTGTTGCTCCCGTCGCCGCTTACAATGCCGCCCCCGTTGCAGCCCCGATCGCCGCCTACAACGCTGCACCCATCGCCGCTCACGCCGTAGCTGCCCCGGCCGTCGCTGCCTACAGCGCACCGGCAATCGCCGCTCACCACGCTGTTGCTGCCCCAGCCGTCGCTTACGGCGGTCTTGGTGGAGTCGCTTACGGCGGACTCGGTGGTCTCGGTTACGCCGGATTCGACGGTCTCGGTTACGCCGGACTTGGTGGTCTTGGTTACGCTGCCGGTCCCCTTGCCCATGCCGGTTACGGTTTGGGATACTCTGCCGCACCTCTCGCCCACGGTTACGGTCTGGGATACGGCGCTGCCCCCGTTGCCGTCGGCCACCACGGTGGATTAATCCTGTAAATTATAAACATTGTACCTTTTTTTTTTACTCTTTAAATTTCAAAACCATACCAAAGTAGGATCATCTGTCGAATGTGTGTTGATGCTAAATTAATTCCCTGTGCCAAGAAATGTGTAAATGTGACGAGAGAAGTAGTACGAAATAAATACAATAAGAACTGAATATTTTGTATGGAGAGTATAATACTTGTAAAAGAATATATGTAAATGAAATTAGCAGTAAAGTGAAGGATAACGCAACTGCAGGCCGACTTCGTGGATTGCAGGAAGTAAAACTGAGCAGCAATAGTAGGGAAGATCATTTTTGTTGCTCAGTTGTCTGTCTAGCAGTCCACAAAGTTCGGTTGTAATCCTTTCCAAGAAAAATTACCACTACCTTAGGGTTACCACATCCAGGGCCGTACTGGAAGATCCTACAGAAGAAATCACAAGATAAAGGGAAAACGAAGCAAGCAGTCTGCGTTAAAGACTGGCCTACCTGTTCAATCTTTCTTAGTGGTGACCTAGAGGTCACAAACATACATACAAGGAGGGAAAGCAACATTGCTTCTTGGCCTCCACACTAGAAATAATGCAAGTAGAAAATAAACAATCACAAGGTAAAGGGTAAACGAAGCAAGCAGTCTGCCTGGGTTCGAGTCCCAGTCGGAGCAGTTGTCTTTTCTTTCTTTCTCCGATTAGTGTATCGTGTATCCTCACAGGGCAAGTCTTTAATGCAGACTGCTAGTTTCGTTTGCTGGAAGAACTATTTAGGCCTGTGACATTGTTAACGTAGACCCCTCTTTGTGGCATTTCGTAAATTTCAATGGGCCAACCTCCTCCCTCCTCCCGACAGGCTGTAGGAGCATAGACCTCACGGGAAACTTCCCGTTTTTCCGTATAGCCAGTACGCCCCTGGCTACATATGCTTGACATTTGACATGTATTTTTCCTGACGCTGCTTGATGTGTCAGTAAAGAACAAGTTAAACCAAGGACATTTAACTTGTTTTTTTTTAAATACACGTAATGTAGTTTTAAAAAAGATCAAAGAGCGGCAGCAGCGTTCCCACGGTTAAAAAAAAAAACTAAATCAGAATTTTCACCACTTAATTGTTTCTTGGGCCATCTACGGGATGCCTAAAACCCAAAAAGAACGTGTTGAAACAATTTAAACTTCTATGAGGAGGTAATATGCGTATGCGTCCATGGAGTGGTGGAGTGTCCACAACATGGGAGTATATGAGGGACTGTCCACGTTGTAGCAATCACTTCATATTCCAACCCTTGTTACAAGGTCGTCCGAGAGAGACGCTGTGGGGCTCATTTCCTGGACCCTGACCGGTTGATTCAACATCGCCCCGAATCCTATTTTATCAAAACAGTGCTAAAAGGCGTCAACTTTCGGTTACGCACCTGAACTGACGTTGAGTCAGGAAGCGAAATAAGCCATTTGTAACCCAGTCGGTCTTGACCTGAAGAAGGCATCTCCCTCACCACTCCTTCACTCGTGGAATGAAGGTGCGCATGCCTAGACTAACCTCAGCACGAGCGGTAATTTCTAGTAACTACCTATTGGGTTAAAGCTTATTAATCATATTTTTAACGTGGGTTATCTGATGCGATCTGGTAGTAACTCTCCCTTTTGAAACAGGGTGCAGGCCGCCCTCCGTCACCTAATGACGGCTGCATAGCCCATCGTCACCTCCAGGTAAAGATGAAGATGATCACGAGTATACGGCGAGAGGGACAATTTAACTGGAGAAATTCAAGCGGAAAACCCAGGATCTTTGACATGCCACAATCGACATGAGCACGAGGCACAACAGGGCCTTTCTCTTCCCGAAAATGCCAGGGGGTGGAAGTGGCCAGGGTCGAACTTAGACATACTGGGACGAAAGCATTCGTGGTATCTGCTCGCTTACCTGTCCCCCAAACAAGAGTTACAACCATATTGGCCACGTGGTATCGCGACCCAGAAAGATGTGGAACATCTGGTTATATTATCATGAACATTCATTCGAGGCCCGTGGCTCTGTTTTAAGAGAATTTAATAATTACAAATCAACTCCTTGGTTTAACTTGTTCTTTCCTGGCACGTTTGTGAATTGTTTTTTTTTTTAGCTCGTTATACCGGGCGTGGCAAAAGTCTGGTCACATGCAAATAATTTCCACTATAATGGTCTTACGTCAATTCTTAAGACATATTTGTAATGTAAGTCATATATGTAGACCATTGCAATGACCTTGAAAGCAGCATTCAAGGTCATCAGCATTCTATCTTCTGAATGCCACAAGATACAGCAGAAAGTGGATTACAAAGTTGTACCCGAGCATTAAACATTACAAACTACTAAAACAGATTGTAAATCGGAGTTTCTGTGTAGTGAATATCGGCTCATTGCTTTATGCTTCATCTGTATCATACGTTATTTTCTTTAATAGCAATCTGCAATTTAACCGCACTACTTCAAATGTATTGATTGATTCAGGGAAGACTCGGAAAACATGCACTTGCTGTAGAGCAGCCCCTAAGCTTCACTGCAGGGCAGTTAAAACGTTCAGTGAAGACTTTGTCGCTATTTTATATTTTCCTCGTAACTATTGTAATTATGCTCCGACTTTCAATCTGTTTCCGTAGTTTGCATTGCTTGATGCTTGTATGCAACTTTGTAATTAACTTTTTTTGCTGTATCTTGTGCCGTTCAGTTGATAGAAAGCAGATCGCCTTGAATGCTGCTTTCAAAGTAACTGAAAATGGCTTCATTGGCTTCGCCATATCTGACTTACATCACAAATATGTTTCCGAATTGACGCACGACCATTATATCGGAAATTATTTACGTGTTACCAGACTTTTGCCTCAGCCTGTATAGTAAGAAAAAAAATTCAATGGCCTGCAGATATGTTGCCATCAAAACACGGAATATAAAATAAAACAATTATTTATTTCTACCGCTTAATTGCTATTTGGGCCATCTGCAGAATGCTTAAAATCCAAAGAAAACGTGTTGGAGCAATTTTAAACTTCTACGAAACGAAAGACATGATGAAAACAAGGAGGTATTTAAACAAAAAAAATAACGGCCAGGCCGCCAATAGTTGTTGTTTTTTTTTTACATGGATCAACCGGATCCGAAGCGTCTTTTCTGATCTCAGGCGTCAGATGGATTACGTTTTTGCCTGGCCAGGATTTGGTTGGCCGAACAAGTTTTTGGTTGCGGGTTTCTGATGTTATATGGTTAGCCGCAGCGAGTGCGGTAGCGCAAACGAGGCACGTAATTTGGAAAAATAAGAAAAATTGAAAATCATGACTTTATTGGGATCTGGATTGTCCGTGTAAAAATGTTATATGCGGGACGGTCCAACAGCCAGTAAGTCAAAGGTTGACGAACTGGCATAGCCAGTGATGGTTTTTATCTAAGTACGGTCGCCCTCCTTGTTTTTTTTTGTGGTTGTGTTTTACGTTAAAAAAAAATTATACACGATACGTCGAATTTTTTTTCGTCATTATTATTGCTTACCTAGCAGTTCACAGTGATCACGTCATTGTGTTTTTTGATGTTGTTTGTGTTCAACGTAGCAAACAAACATACACGTTTGATGTTCACAGGGCCCTTTTAATTTCTGCAATATTTTGTTATGGGATCGATATTAGGGATTAATTGTTATTAGTGAGGATCTCAGTGATTGCTTACATTACTTTGGCAACAAATTCAATAACGAATTCTCTACAAAATTATAAGTTTGTTCTTAAAACAGTGAAACGTAATTAAACGTCCAGTAAAGACAGTTAAATACACAAGCATGATCATAGCATTCAACCAAGGACTGCAGGGAATGGCTATTTAGACGGGGAAAAAGAACTCTCCCGGAATGGAACCGGGGTGTCTAATTGTACGCTATAATGATCGGAACTGGTAATGCTATAGCTTGTAAACTACCACGGCACCACCCATTTAAAATTGCCGCAAACTGGCATAAGCTTCACTTCAGCTAAAATTAGTAAAGCCATACCGAACTATTATAATGTGGGCCACCAATACACCTGATGTAGCGGACGGGAGATATTTACTTGTACATATGTATTTATCATATCAAAAACCAAAACTGGTTAAAGGGGCCGTCAAGTTCCGAATGGCTCGGCCCTTCAAAGGAGTGATATCAACACACCAAAACATTCGCCAAGTTAATCGCACCGTTAATCGCACCGATAGTTCGAAGGTTAAATGAAAACTAGAATTTGCTACTTTCGGTAGCAATGTTCAAGTTTTCATTTAACGTCCAAAGTATTGTTCGGTGCAATTAGGTTGGCTAATGTAACTCGGAACTTGGAGGCCCCTTTAACCAGTTTTGGTTTTTGATATGATATCACTACTTTTTTTTAAATTGTGTATTGACTAAACTCCACTACCGTGAAGATGTGTAATAAAGTGCCACTTCAACAAGAAATTGGTTTTCAACAATTTTTTACTATCTTTTGCCTATAGGCGGAACCATTCTCAACTTAGTCACCTCTTTATAGGTTTTTGGTTTGGGTTTAATTTTGTTGTAATTTGTTTTATTTAGTTAATTTGGTGTGTTGGTATCACTCCTTTGAAGAGCCGAACCACTCTCAATCAGTTTTTGACTTTGTTTTTAGAGTTGGTTTATTTTTCGTCAATTGGACGACTGGACGTGAATACATTTTCTTTGCAACGTTGTTTTGATTTATCGTGATACACTAGTGTGTGTCTACGCACACACGTCAGTATACACGTTCTCATTGTCCGTCCAATGAGAGACGATGCCGACAATACTTACAATGGTTATAACAATATTTTCGTACTTACGCGGCCTCCCACGCTATCCTCGTTACACCCCCAGGCTCCAAACCATAAAAGGTATACGCAGTTTGTATTGTACTGCACCCAATCGTCCAATTTCATAGCTGGAAGCCTTCCCGTTATCTCGGTAGCGATGAATAATCACCCTATGGGATTTAACATGGGGATGAGCGGACTAACTATCTAGTAGCTAGCTAGTAACTAGTAACACATTTACAGCGTTATAGAGGGTCAGATTTTGCATTGAAAACAGCTTAGCTGGCATTCCTACACGAGTTAATTTTTGTGAGGTGGGTCATTGCTCACGATTTCAACACAATTTAAGCTTTTGTACTGCATTATTATTTTTCCCCAAGTACCTGAATTGTGCCCAACTATGCTTCAAGATATAAGAGACTGACGCATTGGCGTCGCGCTACAATGGTTTACAACCTCGACAACTGAATTGATGTGATGTTTGTTGTGATGTTTGTTGCCTAACTTGGCGCGACACACTAGCGTGTGTCTAGATTTAGTTAGTTAAGTTTACATTTACTTTATTAAATTGATTCGTTTTTATTAATTTATCTATACAGCTACTGTATTTGGAGCGGAGCTCCTCTATAATCACCCTCCAATGTAATTTTAGACTGCGCATCACGTGAAAACCTCAAGATCTATCCAAACCAAACTTTGCACGCATTAGCGCGGGTGTCTGGACAAGAGTCATTAAAAAAAAATCCGGAATCGGACATGGGGTTGAGGAATCATCAGGGTGATAAAATGGGCCAATAGCACAGATCCCAAATCAAACAACAACGAAACAGCGAGGCCGTTTCAATTGTTAAAGGTATCCGATTGTTAAAAGATTGATTATCGATGATAAAGAGGCGCCTCACTACCAGACGTGTCAATTACCTATAAGCAACTAAAAGCATATTATGCAAGACTGGGCCGATCCCGATCCTTCGTAGAAATTGGGATCGATAGATGAACCGCCCCAGATAGATCGGCAATAAACGAAATTGAAGATATTTTTGCTTCTCGTCGAACGATTATGACGTTTGAACATACCATCGTGAAGGTTTTTTCCACCAGCTTTCCAATGGTCCAAATTTCAAGCGGCTGTTGCTTATTGTTTAGATATTACAAGGCAAATGTTAAATTTTACTGTGGGTTTTGTGATTTTATATGATTGAAGCATAATATGCTAAACAAATATTTAGTTAAAAAAATATATTGTTTTAAAATAATATACTAATATAATACGCATTCCGACAAAATTAAGGAGGAGGAAGAAAGTGAAAATCAATTACTGTAAAAACACGTGCAACAATCGCTTTAAACTTGACTACAATTGCGATGCACGTGGAGAATCATTGCTACCTTGCAATCAATGCCTGGTCGCGTGAATGTCGCATTCTAGGCGGGCTATAAGTTTTGAGTATTGCACTTTCGTTGTTGAGCTAAAAAAAAAAAAAAAAACCGCGTATCAACTACAAGCAGACAACTTTAAACAAAACGACGATATGTTGTTAATTTCGAGTCACCGGAAATTTAAATTGTGGAAAATGTGAGGGAAAGGTCCAGGGATAAAGAAAAAATGAAACTTATAGGATGAGTGGCCATCATTCATAATGAGAAAGAAGCACCAATAACGTTTTCATTATACTGTCTAGCTAAGTATAGCAAGCTACCTTGGTGGCCATTTCCTGGTTGAATGACATCACTACGTTCAATGGCCGACCCTTTTTGGCCAAACAGCCAAACAGAAAAGAAAGCGGAGCCTGCTCCATTATGTCGACAGTGGAAATGACGACGGCCCTACAGCCTGTTCCACATTATGTTTGCAGGAAACTGACTCTATGACGCCACGTTTCCTTCCAATACGAGTGTAAACACACGTAAATATTCTACCCGTAGACTTGTGTGTAGAGTCTACGAGTGTCATATCCATATTTTTGCACTTGTAGTGCAAGGAAATGTGACGTCGTAAACATAATGTAGAACAGACTAAAGTTGAGGTTCCAGGGTTGGTACCACATTGTTGTTCCTCTGGCTCAGTAAATAATGACTAACGTACAGCCTGTAAGGCCAGTGACGGCCATCTGGATAGTGTCTTGATAGCTCAGACGAGAGAGCCAATGTCGTGTAATTGGATGATCCCAGTCGATTTCCAGCTATATGGTAACAGGTGAATTTTTGTTGTGCAGATGTCCGCAGATTTCGTTGCAGTCCTCGAATATTTTGACGGGGTTCATACTTGTAATTACTTTAATTGTTTCAAAACTTATACACCTTGCAAAAAAACCAACCCACGATCGAAATATTTAGCTGCCCACATGGATCAATTCGGGATGTAAGGACAAAACAGTGTGTGCAGTGCAGAGCATTCATCCAAAGGTTAGCGGTAAATACACAACCCGCTGACGCACATGCTCAGAGGAAAGAGAAAATGTCGTGTAATCGGACGACCACAGTCGATTTCCAGCTACATGGTAACAGGTGAATTTTGTTGTGCAGATGTCCGCAGATTTCGTTGCAGTCCTCGAATATTATTACGGGGTTCACACTTGTCATTACTTTAATTGTTTCAAAACTTATACACCTTGCAAAAAAAAATCAACCCACGATCTAAATATTTAGCTGGATAAACTCGGGATGTAAGGACAAAATAGAGTGTGCAGTGCAAAGCAGTCATCCAACGTTTAGCGGTAAATACACAACCGGTAATGCACATGGTATGTAATATAGTGCTAACAATCATATAAAATGAAATACAGGTCCAGATTATCGTCAGTTTTGATTTCATAATTGGATTCCCCGTAGATACGGGTATGTTGTTATATAAACAACCAAAATTCACGTCATTGTAATTTTGCATTAGACAGGGGTTTGGGACACAGATAGGAATGTACAATAAATATAAATAGAAACATAAATCGCTGTAAATATTATGAAGTTATTGGAAATAAGCCAACAGCGAAAATCATGCACTTAGAGCAACGTGGTACAGTAAGCCACCTTTATGCAAACGTTTCATTCAAGTGACGTGACCTGGATTCGATCCGGCAAACCATTGAATCACCAAATCAGTACCATGCCGCCTTTGCCCATATGGCCATTGCCCACTGGTTGCAAAGATTACTCACTGAACCAGTTATTAAGGTCAACCGAATGTGCTCGGTCATAGACAATGAGAGGAAAGAATCAATATACATAATACACACCTCTTATTAGCCTCGACAAAGGAGAAATAAATAGACTTAAACCTCTCTAAATAATATAAAGTTAAATAAGTAATAAATATCCGTGAAGTAGACCCAGTTAACCTGAGGTAATTGATCGTTTACGACGAACGAACAGTTCAAATATCGTAGGGTGGCGAAATCACACGAGCGCGATAGCGTGAGGTTGATTTTGACACCACGAGGTACATGGACTGTTCCGTTTCGAGCAAACGACCAATTATTTCTGGTGTAACGGGTCTTCTTCATGTGACTCAAGCTGACTTACCGAGTTATTTGAGTTTTTAAGTATTTTGTTTGTAAAATTCATTTGTGAATCAAAATGAATTTAAGAATTTTTACATGGGACTTATGAAAATTCCTGAACGGAATCTTCCGGATTATAAGCTTCCTGTGTACGAAGTCGGAGCGAAAAGGAGAGACGTTCCGTTACCGATGTTTGTGTTTTAAGGTAAAACTATATTTTTTTCTACTTTAATTGTTTAAGTAAGATGAGAGTATAAAATGTACTATTCGCTTGTAAGCCTCGTAGGTTTTTGGGTGTGTTTCAAAGTATCGGTAGCCTAGTTTTCATATCGTCGGGACAAAAGGTTTCCGGGTTAGGCTTAGCTAGCGACATTTTTTTTCCGCGTTTGTCCCGTGAAAATGTCGCCGATCGCAAATGCACCTGTTTACGCTGGTTATGCAATTGGGTATACTATCTGAACTTGTGTTGTGTAGTCTAATATGAAAAGTTGTTCATGATGGATTAGGGGTTCTGTAGACCCCATAAAAGTGTTAGATTATCCCAAGGTGACGTGTGTGGGGGTTTTCAGATCAACCATATATTACGACTACACTTTTAGTACTGGGATGCGTTAGCTCGACGTCATCACCGTGCAGTAATTGGAAATAATCCATCAGTGAGAATCATACGTGGCATAGTAAACCATCTTTATACAGTTACGTTTCATTCAAGTGGTGTTGCCCAGATTCGAACTGGTGCACAAGTTCATCACCAGATAACTGCCTTTATCAGTATAGCCCCCTGTCCACTGGCTCTTTTTTTTCTACACTAAACCATTTACGTTTCATTCAAGTGATGTTACCCAGAATCGAATTAGTAATCAAGTTCAGTACCAGATAACTGCATTTACCAGTAGGGCCCCCTGTCCACTAGCACTTTTTTTTCTACAGTAAACCACCTTTATGCATTTACATTTCATTCAAGTGATGTTGCCCGGATTCGAACTGGTGCACA
>JAHWFP010078240.1:15622-38406 GCA_023313725.1 Lithobius niger
GAACTAGTAAACAAGTTCATCACCAGATAACTGCTTTTACCAGTATGTCCCCCTGTCCACTGGGTCTTTTTTTTTTTTTACAGTAAACCACCTTTATGCATTTACATTTCATTCAAGTGATGTTGCCCAGATTCGAACTGGCGAACAAGTTCCTCACCATATAAGTGCTTTTACCAGTATGGCCCCCTATCCACTGGCTCTTTTTTTTTTTCTACAGTAAACCACCTTTATGCAGTTACGTTTCATTCAAGTGATGTTGCCCAGATTCGAACTGGTGAACAAGTTTTCATTTCGGGCTAAACAGTAAAGTATTTCGCTTAGGTATGTGGGAACCGGCTAGACCGGCGTATGTTACGCCGAGGGTACAGCTAATATAGTAAATTTTGCTTAATGAGCACATTGGAATTGGAATTGGAATTTATCCGGGGGAGCCTGCACCAGAAATCATGATTAAACAAAGCAAGCTTCAGTAATGCCGGCTAATCAGCTTTACCCTGGAACAATCAGCACGAGGACGAGCGGGTTCATTCTTGGCACGGTAGCAAAGAAAAAGGGCGAGCGGCTGACAATGATAATAGATAGGCGCTCTAACCTTTAGAAACAAGCACAATATTGCTTCAATAACTATTAGAGACGACTTGAATCAGCGGGAATCAACCTGGGAACAGCTAGTAATTACTAATTCTTCAAATTACCAAGTACCGTACGTAATTGAACCTTTTCCATGCTAGTGTTGTCCAGAGCACAGCTACTTGCTCCTTAATTGGCATATTTTTTTTTAAGCAGCCACCTCGATCAAGTCAGAGCAGTGAATTAAGACATAAATTATGGTGCTGCTACAGAGTAGGCCATGTAACGGAGTAATGAATAACAAATGAACAATTATTGAACGAAGGAGTAACAGAGCCCTAAAATATTTGACTGGGTACTTTTACCATTACCTGCACTACAGCACTACACGGGAATTTTCAGCATGGTCATTTATTTTTAAAATAGCAATTTCTACCTTTAAATCATAAACGGTCAGCTTGGAATGTCTTGGTCCGGCCAGCATGGTTTCAGGGTACAAGCTGGGTATAGGTGTCAAATTTGGCACCCGAGTCAGCTGCACACGCCGGCACGCCTATAGCGTTAAAGATAAAGTAGATTTAACACTTTTTTGATTTTCTGTTCAAATTCGACCAAGGCGCACAGGATATTTAAGGAAAAGAAAACTGAGAACGGTCCCTGAATATTGGGATTAAGTACAATAAATGTATGAAATCCAGAAGCAATAAATGTATCAGCCAATATTTAAAATAATTAGCTTATAGTTTGTTCCACATTATGTTTGCAGGAAACTGACCGTATGATACCACATTTTCTTGCACTAAGAGTGCAAAAATATCGGATATCATATACATAGTTGTGGACTCTACACAGTTACTGTTAAAGAGCACTAGTGGGATTCTTACGTGTTTTTTTTTTCACTCGTAGTGGAAGGAAACTTGGCGTCACTCAGTCAGTTTCCTGCAAACATAATGTGGAACAAACTATAAAAAAGTGGAAAACACACAAATTGTGTAGACTGATAAATCGTTTCTACATTTTTTTATATTTTACCACAATAATTTCTGGGTCATTTGGTTCGTAGGACAACTAGACGTTTTTTCCTCTGGGTATTCCGGTTAATTGGGGGCGCCCCCCCAGCAAGATTATCACCTCCCCTCAAATGCCTCTCACACAGTATTTCAATTGATTCAATAACTACTGCTGCTGGCTCAGTATTGAACATTTAAAAAAAGTAAATAACCAATTAAATTACGGCATGAGTCGTCACAACCACGCCTACTGCAACATAGTTTCGGACCATACCCAGCATTTTCGTTAGAGAAAGATTATTTCATGTAAAAATAAGTAATAATTATTGGTTAGAAACTATTGGTTATCGATTTTTAACGCACAGCTGCGATGATTTGGCCAGCCATAACCTATAACTGATTTATATCACGGTTGGGACGTCCAGCTAACTCGTATTTAATTCAAATGTCTTTGTGTTTGTGTTTTGTTATAATTGCTTCTAGAAAACTGTGATCAATCAGTATCTCGATACGAATGAAGGTCATACCATTTTAGTTTGTGGAGGGGTAAGTTTGTGATAGACGGACGAGTTCTTTCGCTCAAATTTATTGGAGGGAGGGGGGGGGGGGCGTTGGGAGTTAAAGAGTTTAAGCGTCGGTTTTTGCTGGAGGCTCGCTCGTGTTTATCGAAGCGTTTATCGTGTTTTGAGTGAATAATTCGATATGTGACACAGCAGGGATAACGTGACATTGCTCGAACAGTCTGGAAAGGTATGTAATTCATTTTGTGCGTTTGTAGTTTGAGAATTGTTTTAAAAATATGGTAATAGGGTATTGGTATGAATGAAGGTCATTCCATTTTAGTTTGTGAAGGATGGGGGCGGGGGAGTTAACGCTGAGTGAATAAGCTTAGTTATGAGCCAGACATGTGAGAGTATGCAGGGAGGATTTCATTCCTTTCGTTTGTACGTTTTTATTGTGTTACGTTTTTTTTTTTTTTGCACGCTGTATTTGGTTGTTGGTGTGGGCGTTCTCGGTCGCGTGATACGGAAGTGTCAAAAGTGTGGGTTATCAGCAAAAGTGTGGGGTAGCTTGATAAGCCACACTTTTAGCGATCACGCACACTTCCGGTGTTGGTTAAAAAAAACGTAACGCAATAAAAACGTAAAAAAACGAAAAGAATGAAATCCTCCCTGCAAACTCTCACATGTCTGGCCCATCGCTAAGCCTATTCACTCAGCGTTAACTCCCCCAACCCCACCCTCCACAAACTAAAATGGAATGACCTTCATTCATACCAATACCCTATACTACCGTATTTTTTAAACAATTCTCGAACTACAAACACACAAAATGACTTACATACCTTTCCAGACTGTCCGAGCAATGTCACGTCATCCCTGCTGTGTCACATATTTAATTATTCACTCCAAACACGATAAACGCTTTGATAAACACGAGCGAACTTCCAACAAACAAGGGGCTACAGCGACTATCTAGTCGCATTGGTCTTCTGTACAGTTCCTCCACTTCCAATGTTGAGGCGCACACCTCTAGCATGCACAACAACATTAGCAACAACACTAGCAACAACACTAGCATGCACTACTCTATTATATAATCTAAAAACAGTAACCATCACAATTGCCCATTACAAATGTGTTAGCTTTTAAGCTTATTTTACGTTTTAGGCATAATTGTCAGCGTTTAGGCCTAATTTACAACTTTAATTTCGTAAGTAGCAACTAACGGAGATATTTGGATTGTACACAGTAAGCCTATTCATTTTTGCATCACGGTGTACCTCCGCGCACACAGTTACAGAATGCAACGTAATGCGCAACTCTAATATAGATCAGTGGTAGTAGGGACGGGACAGGAGAAACGCTGCAGCAGCGACTCGTAACAACTATTGACGTTGCCATGGTAACGGGATTTTAGATCTAATTTTCATTTTTAGGCCTAATTTTTTTAACGGCAGTTTTGGTTTCGTACGTACCAAATAGGCCTAATGGAGAATTTGGTTCGATCTTAAGCCTATTCATTCATGCAACAATGCGACAAGACTCTTTTAAACGAAGCTAAGATGTTTTTGTTTTTACGGCTGCGTTAACACAAATATTTAGGATTTCAATTCGACGATGAAATGTTATTATTTAATTTAGTTACGTCGAAGAAGTCTATTAGCTTAAGGAGGCAACAATGTTTTAATTTGCCATGTTATTTAACTAACTTTTGACACTGAATCGAACGTTGTAAACAGTGGTCGCATTTTCTGGTACCGTTGCGATGTTGAAAAAAGCGATGGATGGACGGACGGACGGACAAAGTCGTTGCAATAGTCTTCTCAGCCGGTACGGCTGCACAGAAGACTAAAACCGACGCTAAACTGTCTAACTCCCCCCGTCCCCCCCCCCCCTCCCTCCACAAAATTTGAGCGAAAGAACTCGTCTGTCTATAAACACCCCCTCCACAAACTAAAATGGTATGACCTTCATTCGTATCGAGATACTGATTGATCACAGTTTTCTAGAAGTAATTTTCACAAAACACAAACACGTTTTAATTAAATACGAGTTAGCTGAACGTCCCAACCATTATATAAAGCAGTTATAGGTTATAACCGATTGGTTATCGATTTTTAACGCACGGCTGCGATGATTTTTGTTGTAAACAGTGTTTGTATTGTCATCCAACAGTCTATGCATAGGATAACCAAGGGCGTCGAGTGAATTCTGCCAACAATCAACGAGTGGCGCAGCCACGAGTTATTGCTGCTAGAACTCCCGTGACGCCGTTGTTATCCTGTTTATACCAACCGCATGGCTGTAACAAACAACAAATCGTGCTGTCGTTTGTAACTTGATTCCGAAATACCCCATCACCGTTCATACCGCGGAAACTCAACGACGAAGAGCTCCTTCAGACGATTTCTCTTTAACATTTTTTTTTAGGAGAAGTAGTTTGAAGGGGCTTTTCGGCGTTGAGTTTCCGCGGTATGAACGGTGATGGGGTACTTCGGAATCGAGTAACAATCAAGAAATGAAAGAATAGAACCTTTGTTGGCTAACTGGGTTATTCGGCGTTGTGCAATGACGGATGCTTTCGGAATCTTGAACAGTGAAGCGGTAAGACAATAAACGTGTAATTACAGGACGAAAAGCCAAAAGGGTTCCGTTAGTGATAAATACTGCCCATTTATTTATTAAGTATACACATGTTCCATAAATAAACATGTATTTGAAAGCTTTATATTTCACAAATGAATTTAAAAAAATGAAAAAATAACGGACGGTTTTGTCAACATGGCTAGAATTAAAGTGGCACTATCACCGATTGAAAGTAGACAGAATCTGGCAACATCTAGCACTATTTAGTACTATCTAGCACTTGCTTGCAGCAAGCAAAAGAATGCAGAACGGCATTTCTTTTAACGAAACAGACAAGCCACGACCTCCTTAATTATTGAGTGAAAATTTGGTACATCCTCGTGCACCTGGAAGGAAGCTGTAAAAGTTAACATAAACGTCGCCGCTAGATGGCGCCATGGTATTTTCGTTAGCTTTTCAATCGGTGATAGTGCCACTTTAAGCTTCTCTGGAAGGCAACCTTTATCGGGTAGGGTGAGACCTATCCACCAACTGATTTGTTTTAGTTTTCAGCATACTTTACTGATTGTTAGTATTTGGTTCGAGTCGTGGCTGCGTTGTGTAGGGATTGATCTGCCATGGTGACCCGACACTCGTCAGCCCTGCTGGACGTTGCACTCACGGTGGTCTTATGCTACTTTGACTCAATCGACCTTGCCTGGCACACCTCTTTCTCAGGTTGCCTTTTTCCTCCAACAACTCTCTGTAAACTGTATTGTCATGAACATTGTTAACAACAATGTAAAACTTGTGTACCCTATAATATAAGATTGTAAACTGGTGCAATGCCTAGCCAACAATGTAATAGCTCAGTGCTAGGGTAACAATACAGTAAAATCCCTAACCCTCATTCTGTTCTTTTCTTGTAACCAAGTAAGTCCTCTTTCGAAATATATTTGAAATTGTCCACCAATAGTCCTCCAACTGCCCAAATTTAACTAACTATTCATGGCCCCAAATCTTTCACTACGATCACGCTCATCCCATTAGTATTATTATTGGCAGGGATAATGTTATGGCAGGCGAGCCCAAACATCCTAGAACTGAACATTAAATTAACATCAATGGCAACTCCTGTTTCAATAGTAATTTCGTTCCATCACTGAGCCATCCTTCACCCCAACCCATGTCATAAGTTAATTCCGCCCGACATTACCGACCCGTCTCTGCAGATTACAGGTTCAATGTCCAGTATATTATTTGGTACTAGGTGACTATTACAACCGACTGCACAGTCTTCGTTATTGTCTTTAACAAAATTCCTACTGAATATATTATTTAGTGCATTAGCTTTTTCAAAATCATTCGTTAATAATTTGTCTTCAAAATGCAATGCTGGTAATTCAGTTGAGTTTTTTGTTTTGCGCCTAATAAATCTAAAGATTGAGCCCATGGTTCCATCTTGGATCAATTTTTTTTCTAGGCTTATTGCGTAACTTTTTGCTGCAGATTTTATTTTATTTCAGTTTTCAGATTATACCTTTTCCTGTTATACAAGTTTTTATTTCTTGCTAACTTTTTACACAATTTCTTTTTGGTGGATAGTAGTTTCCGAATTTCCTTTGGTATTTTCTTTTTATTATTATTATTTTTTTGTCAATACTTTACTTGCTTTCTCTACCAAGCCTTTGATAATGCCATGAAATATGCTCCATTGTTTTTCCACACTTTTTATTTTTGAAAGTTGTTGCTTCCAGTTTATTTTCACTAGTTCCTCACGCAAAGAGGGGGGGGGCGGCCCCCCCCAATTGAGGCTTAATGGCGCGTCGACAACTTGGTCATTAGCGCCAACCTCAGTCACAGTGCAGTAGTCCGAGTTGCCACTGCACCACACATTACAGAGATGTTATTCAAACCCCTAATCTAAATCTTGTCATACATCTGTACCTCCTGCAAAAATTGAAAAACACCGGACAGGAGGACAGACTTATCGCCCAACTGACGCGCAATGTCATGCGGAAGATGGAAACGACGACGAACACCATCAAGATGGCGACAATCAACAAGTAAGTGGCGGACCGTAAGTGGCCAATAACAATAACATTCAGGAGGGTCAACCCCCCGCAAAAGGAAACAGTGAGTAAGTCGAGTGTGACCAATGCGCAAACGGGCCAACACAACCTCCTCACGGCGACCGCGGCGACACGCAAAGAGTCGAAGTTGATTTATCTATAGTATTCAGTAATGTTGTTTATCTTTATGGGCTCATCAACGTTTAGATAAAAGGTGACCATACCATGATCACTAGTCCCGAATCCTGGCCCAACATTTACATCAGAAATTGCTTTTTCATTGTCCACTAGTAGGAGATCTAAAATCTTGTTGTTTCTTGTTGGTTTAGTTACCAACTGCATCAACCCTAACTCTACAGTACAATTCAAAAAGTTTTGCTGATATTTGTTTGACGAGCTGTATGATTCCCAATCTATATAGGACATGTTGAAATCTCCTAAAATTAGGTTTAAGTAGGTGTTATCCCTAGTCGAACTTAGGTATTCACATATATTTGCTATCTGATCGGCATCTCTGCCATTTGGTAGGTAGCAGCAGGTCAGTTTTACTTTAAGCGTGGGCAGATTTATACTGACCGATTTACAACAATCCGAAATTTTTACAGGGCCAATAATGATATTATCACGCAACAGGACTGCCACATCACCTCCACGGCCATCCCTTCTTATCAGACAGTAAGGATGCCCCTGCACAATAATTGCATCCGTGATTGATTCATTGAACCACGTCTCCACAACTACGATAATATCAAAAGAATGAGCTATTAAAAAAAGGTTCAACTCAGCCAGTTTGCCTGCGGCACTTTGTGCATTAAATAGGCACCCTGAAAGTTGTTTGGTCTCATTTTTTCTGGATACGGGTTCACTTCTTAACTGATCCTGTTTGGCATTCACAACGGTCCTAGATTTAGTGTTCTCCCATTTTGCACCGGAATGACAACGAATATGTCCATTACAGCCTCCTAGTTTCCCGCACTTGAGAAGAATCCATCAGAGACTCTATAATTTGTCCAGTAAGTGCATATATCCCTTTCCAATAGAGGTTACAATAAGACCGTGTTACCTTTTGTAAATTCATAGTCCTATGAAAGTTGTGATATCCACCCAAAACCAAAACTGGTATAAGAGAAGCCGCCAAGTTTCCAAAGTCTCAAAGTTTCCAAGTTTCCAAGTAGCAATCTTCTAGTTTCCATTTAATTTTCGAACTATTAGTCGGTGCGATTAACTTGGATAATAGGATTAACCTTGGCGGCCTTTCCCTCGTTGAATGATATCACTACTTTCAAAAGTCAACCCTTTTTGGAAACTTGGCGGCTTCTTTTATACCAATTTTGGTTTTGGCTGGATGTTGATTACTGTACGCCAAAGATTTGTTCACGATTGTTGTTCAGTTTTGTGAGAATATTGCTAGCATTCCTTAAAAAAACTAATAAGATAGCTCTACAACTCGGAATTAACTCCTAACTTCCGAATTGGCAAAGGCACATCACACATTTATACCAGCTAATTTCCAAATCGCAACTATCAGTATTGCATGGAAGATTTTATATTCGTGAAATTAGCTAGTAGTCCAAAACGCCAAAATCGCTTTAACCAAACACGCTTTACCAAAAACACAGTTTTACCAAAAACGTCCAAAACGCTTTAACAATATGCTTGCAGAGGGGGGGGGGGGGGTAGATATGGACGATTTAACACTCGTGGTAACGAACAAATTATAGCCAAAAAAGGAATCTGAGTTACCACAGGTAACTAACTGCGAATAGATTTGGACACACACTAGTACATCACCCACCAAAATTCGACAACAATATCAGTGTCCGTCACATCCAAATAGCATGTACAGGAGCTTTTCGACCACTTGATACTTGTGCCTTTATAGCTAAGGCAGCTTAGGTAGTTTTAGGCATCTGAGGAAAAACAGCAACCCAACGAAAAATGGTAAAAATTCGTTCAAGTGTGGGCTTCTGACAGCAAGAGACGTCATGATTATTAACATCGCGTAACGTACTCTTGTTGATAAAAAAAAAGGTGTCAATAATACACGTTGAATTTTTTTAGCTAAATAAAGCGTTTTTGGACTTTTTGGTAAAAGGAAGATCGTTGGCTCATGTAAGCAGATAAGTAACCACACCGACATCCAAGCAATATGATGTCAAATTTGTCCATGCTATACACGGACCAAAACAAGCCTAGTTTATTGTTCCAAAAAGAGCTGAATTATTGAGCTACACCTGAATTACACTGAATACTAAAGCTCTTGGGTGACTCAGGAACAACAATGATTGTGACACGGAACTTTATTACTTTGACTAACCTTACTTTTCTGATTTCGCCATAAACAAAAACTAGACACGCTATGACTGAGGTAACTACTGAATTGCACCGAATACCTAACCTGCTGGGTGAAGCAAGAACGACAGTGAATGTAACACAGAACTTTAATAACTCTGCTGTATTCGCTTCTGCAGGCTGTATCACAAACGACGAAGTACATGAATTATCATTGGATTAGGGCTGTATTTCACTGGTGACTAAACCTGTTGGGTGGAGCAAGAATAACTGGAATTTAATACACAGCTGTAATACCTTGGCTGCCCTTGCTTTTTAGGCTTTCCAATAGACGAAAACTATAGATGAATTATGGGATGAGGAGAATGTCTCTTGATTCCTTCTCGGTGAAGCAATGAATGTAATACACAACTTTAATAACTCTGCTGCCCTTGCTTTTCCGGCTTATCATAAACGAAAACTAGATGAATTATGGGATTAGGACCGAATTTCACGGGACACTAAACCTGTTGCGCATAGCCGGAGCAACAACGAATGTACTTTAACTACTACTTTAACGCCCACGCTTGTGGGCTTTATCAGAAATAATGGATTGTCAGCAAACACATTCCTACACTAAGGCACTGTTGCACGGTGTCAGAATGCAGCTCACTGACATTTCAGGGGCAAAATTACCCGATCACTTTTAGGTTTTCCAGGATCGTTTCTCACTATAGTTTCTCCACGTCAATCGCCCTTTTTGCACCAATCCTTCCACAATTTCAAAGATGGATAGCAGTGAAACACCAAGAAAGAATCCCAAGTTGCCACTTACGTCACTAAGCAGTGCTGGAAACGAGTAAATATAAACTTCCTTAACAATTTCATGCATGTTATCACCATAGAAGATCCTCAGTTTTGCCTGTTCCTCATAATAACTACTAAAAATGTCAACTTCTCCGCTGAACACTTTGTCGCTGCACTTTCGTCCGCAGGAGCAATCAGCGACTTTAAGTTTGTTGTAGAACATCTGTGCCGTGAGTAAGGCTTCTGTTGCAGTTTTCAAGCTACCGCACGGAGGTAGGGAGTCGCCATCTAAGAATGGCAAACTGGAAGAGAGACAAATTTCATTATTGTCTTTTATTTACATGGCTATTAAAAAAATTCAGGATGCAGCTGATATTGCTCCAAAACAAAAATTCTGAAAAAGAAATTAGGTAGCATTACTTGTCACCTGAGAAATTAGGCAGCCGTTAATAGTGGTGAGTAGACTAAGTTGTATGTAATTATTGTTGCTAAGGTGTTATAATAATTTTATTTTTTTCACCATACTGGCTTTAATTAACATAGGCCTGCTTTCGGTTTTTTTTTGGGAGGGGGGTTTGAGATGTTGGTAGAGTTTAATGATTTACTACAACTTTCCAACTTACACCAATCTAATGAGCTGTTTCCTCAAAAGTTAATAACGGGATAACCCTGAAGAAGGCATCAAAGTCACAGAGTGTAAGGCTGTTTGATCTGTTAAAGTGACGTCATTGCTACCAACTAGCTTTCCAAATTATTGCTACTGTCCGGGAGATATTCAGCTGCGTCCACACGTTTTGACCCCATATGGAAACACTGAACTTATATTGAAAGTCACCTGCATTTAAGGAGTCGGCTCAGCTTTCGGTCCAAACATTTATTTCTACATTTAGAGGCAGCCGCTTCTTCCATACATGGACTCAGGCTCCGATTCATTGTGATAAACTAAAAGAAAAATGGAAATTGTGTAACGAGGTGTGTTTTTGTAAGGGTTGTGGAATTATTCCAAGTTTTACAAGTGCATTTTGAACTGCACCACAGAGACCAAGATGTATTCTCGTGGTGACCAAGTTAACCACCATTATCAGTGCCATAGATTTGTCACCAACCGTTCCGATTTAAAGCTCCTTTTTTTTATTTACCTTTAATCAGGTATTTTCAAACTATTTAATTTTTGTTAAGATGAAGATTTAAATCAAATTTTACAAGTAAACAAAAGTCATTTTTTTTCTTTTAAATCCCCCCAAAAATATCATGATTTTACACTCTCAATCCCACGTTGGCTTTGCACATGATGATTAGTAAGCTGTGAAGATTAAAATGTAGTTTGATTAAATGGTCTGCCTACAGTACAGCAATTGTTTAATGAAACCACACGTCGATTAACTGCCATTATCTATTTTTCGACGCAACTTTAAGTCCTGCTTGAAGCCTATTAAAACTGAAGTGTGTTGCCTTCGCGATATTATGTGGAAACACGTCATTTTCAGAATGATTGTTGAGACCCTTGGTGTAACAGAAGCTACGAGCCAGTACTGTGAGAGGTGATTTCTTTCTTTATTCTTTCTTTATTCTTACTTGAGCCTAGGTGGTCTACAAAATACCGAATATCTACTGCGATACATCTTTCCATCGGGATCCGTGGTTAGGTGGTGTTGGGATTTTCGTGGAGGACCTACACCTTGAATACGAATATTGTCTGCCTTGTGTACCATCCGCATTCATTGGGGAACTAGTTGCCATCTCTGTCGCTGTGGATATTGGCCTCTCTCTTCGCTTGCCCCAGTTACGGATTCTTTCAGATTCTGCAGCAGGCATTGGGTTTTTGCAGCGCTCCTTCCAGGCGATGGACATTGTGCATCCCATTGTAGCTGAGTTTGGGTGGAAATTGTTTGGGACGCTGCAATCGGGAGTTGAAATCACCTTGCACTGGATTCAGGGTCATGCTGGCTGTTTCGGAAACGAGCTAGCTGACGAGCTGGCTCGCTCGGGCTGTAATTCACGGGTAAACCTAGTGGTTGTCCCTGTGGTGCTAAAGGACCTGCGTCCTGTTCTTATTTCATCTGCTTTTGGTTGTTGGAAGGTGAATGGGATGCCGGGCTGACTGGCATGGGGGTTGTACAGTTTGCATGCTACAGTCGCGGTGCCGGTTGTCCTTGGCAGGCTTTCACGACGAGATGCCGGGTTAATTTCACGTTTGCGCACGGGTCATGTCATGTTGAGGTCGCACGAATTTAGATCGGGGTGGTGTGCGACGGGTATTTGTGCTTGCGGAATGGAGGAAGATACGGTGGAGCACTTCTTGTTGAGGTGCTTCCTCTGGGAGAGGCACAGAGGCCAAGAGTTGCATGTTGGGAGTCTTCGGGAGGTTCTTGGTGTCCTGCCTGTCAATCATCAGGTGTCGCGGTCTCTTAGGGCGGTCATCAGCTTTTGTCGTGCGACAGGGCGGTTCGGTTAGAGGTCGCAGTCACTCCAGGGAGTCTGGGCTCACCAGGAATGGTTTTTTTTTTGTCTGTGATGAGTTGTGAGTTAAGGACTGTATGTTGAACCAGGTTGTTCTTCCTTTTGTGGGTAGATTATGGGTTGGTTGCTGGCTTAGGGTAACTTAGGTTAAGTTAGCATAGGTTGAGGTGATTTGCTTTATTCTTATCAACAGTGTTTCAAACTTGCTGTTATTTATAGCATTTCTTTTTCTTAACATAGCAAAACCCATAGTAATGAGTATTATTAGGCTACTGATACTTAAAAGAATCTTACGGTCATACAAGAATGTCGAGTCGAACCATTGTAAATCGAATTATATGTTACCATGAGCACACATGATATTTTTCAACCCATCTTCGTTTGAGATAGTGTCCCATAAAAACGTAGCCTACTTAAGAGAATTAGTAGCTGAGATATTTTCAATGGTGTGAGACGGTATTTTTAAATAATTTGGTAAG
Organism: Lithobius niger; assembly: GCA_023313725.1. Lineage (NCBI taxonomy): Eukaryota > Metazoa > Arthropoda > Chilopoda > Lithobiomorpha > Lithobiidae > Lithobius > Lithobius niger. Next base: position 28,360 of record JAHWFP010078240.1, read on the forward strand.
CAATTTTATTTTAGGAAGAAAAACAGTGATTTTCTAAAATTTGTATTAAACATTTTTAAGGTTATTTATCTCAAGGTCCTGACTGGCATGTGTATAAACAATATCACACATTCCAAAAATGTGGCGTAATACTTAATTCTTAGTTTGCTTTGTGGTAGTACCTATGTAATTCATTACATTTATGACAATGATGCGGTAAGTGCTGTTAGAAATAAGTGCTCTGCATGACTTTATAACGTTATCGTGTGTTACTCACCTCTTTAACAGATACTTGGATATTTGATACGTATCCATAGTACAATTTTTGAACGAGGAAAAATGCGTCATGTTTATTTTCTGCAGTATCACTGTGCAGGAAAAACTGTTGCAATTGAAGTGAGGATTAGTGACCGAATTAGCCAGGATTATTAATATTGTCTATTAGAAATACTGAAATTTAATAACATTTATCAGAAACATAATTCGTTAGACAAAGGTTTTTTCACAATAGCTTTAAAGTATTGCGAAACGTCACATTACTAATCTGGGTCAATCTCTGTTTTCATAGATGAATGAACTCAGTGAGCCATACAAATTGATTACGAACTAACCCTATAATGAAAATTCTAACTCTGAGGTATGGAATTAAAGCTTTATAGTGGTCCATAGGTACTTCAACTCTCATGAATATTTCATCATTTGTTTAACATATCTGTGTTAATAAGTAAATGTGGTATTGATTTGTCTTGATTCCCTCTTCTCTTTTATTTATTGCTATTTCTTATTTAATTCTTTTTTACCTTTTTTGCCCTATCCTCTCCCTTCATCTCTCTCCTTTCATTCCCTATTAGCCATCCTTCTCATCCTAACCCCACCCTCACTATTATTTTGAAGAGTTTTTTCCCCTTGTTTTACTGCTGGAACATTTTTTTCTATTTAGTAGTTCATTTAAATTACATTTTGGATCTTCAAAATAATAATTTTTTTTTTATTTTTCTTCCATCTGCCTTTTATTAGATCATTGTTGGCCTATTATATCTTATAGTAATCCCACTGATATTTACCACGTTTGGTGTAGAGCAGAATGCATTAAAGCCATAGTTACCGCGGAGCCCGTGTTTTGAGACAGTAATTGTGTACCTAACTGCGAGGGACACTGGAGATAAACGGAGGTAAGAACTTTAGCGAACGATGCGAGAGAGGATACCATATTTGCGTATGAAAATTTACGTTACCTGTAATTTTGAATTCTCTTCTCTGAATGCTGTTTTACCCTAGAGATCTTAAGTTGTTTGGATCTGGCCAGCTTGGTAACCCAAGTGCTCATGCGCGTTCCCCTCCTATAAAGTGCTAGCTGTGAAAGCTCGGTATATTTTGTTCTCTCTCGATATGCCAAGAAGGTGAATCAAGAGCGGAGGTAGGGTGGGTGAAGGTAATGTTAATTTTCATAGGCAATAGAAACAAATTTCAGCCAGCCCTTCTGGGCAAGCGGCGAATTTATGTTTCTACTTGCCAAACGAAAATATCATTATCTGCAAATTTTGTATTTACAGCTAGACCTCATTAAATTGGTGGCGGGCACTCTCTTGGCGAGCACCCTAGGGTTCTAAAGCTGGCATTCCCTGGAGTCACAGATACCCTGAACTATTTATGAAGGTTGAAATTGATTAATTTTGAGAAAGTATTTCAAGATGAGTTTTGAAGATATTTAAGAAAAAAGAAAAATATAGTTCAGTTCAGCATAGAAGAGAGGGGGGGGGGTCATCGGTGTGGATCCCACTGTGACCTTCGCTGTTAGAGATGAGTTTAGCTTCATACCATTTTCTTCCTTGATGTATTGTCCAACGAGCTGACGTCATGGATGTTGTCGATGTTGGGAACGGACCATGTTTGCCTCTTTATTGTTGATTGTAAATGTTTGACATGTTGATTGCTTTTTCGTGTTGATAGTTGATTGTTGATGGTTCATCGTTGACGTGTAGAGTGTTGATTGTGCTTCGTTATCATGATGCGATGCTGTTGACTAATTTGCGTTCAATAGCATGAGATAAGATAGTTTTAGAAGTTTGGGTACTAATCATGTGTCGAGGAGACAAGACCCTGCTCATTTTTTTGATGTTTGAATGACAGCTGGTTGTTGCGTTCTACTTTTCTTTTCTTTTGAAAGTTTTTGGAAAAAGATTTCATTGCTGGTGGTGATTCCAGTTTGAAAATAGTGAAAGTTGTGCATTAAAGGAAAATTTCTTTCTTCTTCAACTTTTAAAAGAAACATGGTGTTTTGGAAAAGGCTTTCATTACTGGGATCTAACCTGTGTGGTGGTGACTCCAGTTGAAACGTTGTTAACAGGGTAGTTCCCATGCCTATGTTTCGGTACATGGAAGTAGCTCGGGGTGTAATGGTTTAAAAGTGTTGTCAATGTTGAACTGCAAGATGGAGTGGCCTACAAACTTATCAGAAGGAAAAATGTGGTTGCCTTGACACAGTTGTTAAGATGTTTATATCTTTGAGATGACGTGCTGATCTTGATCTGAAGATTTCAACATCTTGGAGAATGGAGTATTTCGTGATAAACCTTTTTCCAAAGGAATGTTTGTGTCTTCCACCGTTTTGAGAAGGCCGAAAGAGAAATGGTGGAAGGATCTTCTTCTTTGTGAAAGCTTTTCTCGAAGTTTGAGTGACGAACAACGTTTCTTTTGCTAGGAGCGATGACTGTGAGACTGGGATGAGTGGACGAAAGGCTTGGTTTGAGGCACGTCGTTCGTTGTAAGGTTGAGGTGGAGTCAAGGTTGTTTGCACCGTCTGAGCGTGGTGGCGTGTGATGGTGCTGTAATGGCCATGGAGGCAGTATGGAATGACAGCTAAAGGGAGAGCGCTGGGCTGGAGGTTTCGCTGGAAAGGGCCAGTGTTTTTGTGCGGCGCAAGACTGGGGTGGATGAGATTGCTTGCGACTTGTTTTGCATGTTGTGGCCATGACCCAGTCGGTGGAGTAAGACTGTTGAGTTGAAGGAGTGGCTGAAGCTGGAGTTCTGGGCTGTCTCTCCTTGTAATGGACTTTGTGAATGGCGCGAACCATTGGTCCATTGACCTGGTTGCGTGAAAGAGGTGACTGGAGTAGCCGCTAGGAGTGAAGAAATGCCACGAGGAGTGAGACGGTAGGTCGAGTGCCAAGTCGGGTGAAGTGTGTGCGTGCCATGTGGTGTTCACTTGATGAGTGATGTTTTATCTTGCGTTTGAGTCTGATGTCTGCTACTGACGCAGCATGAGGGCTGTTACTTGGGGGGGGGGGAGATGCACCGAGGCCTGTATGCATTGGATTGGGAAGGCAGGGCAGGTGGTGACTGTGTAGCCGGCAGGAGCGGGTGGAGCAGTAGTGGTCGACGGCAGGGTCCATTGATGCGAAAGAAACGTGTTTAAGCTGGGAGCAGAACATTGAGGTGATGTAGCGGCATGGTTTGCTTCGAGTGCTTGCAGCTTGGTTTGGTCAAAGTTCCTGATGGTGCAGGGGACGAAAGGTCGGTGGTGATGTCAGGCTGATTGGCAGGTGGGCTGCTGCGCAAAGAGATGGTCTTCTAGGAGGAGACCATCCTTCGGGGTGCCTTTGGTTCTTGCCGTGATGCTACTGGGATCTTTCGGTCCACGGCGGCAGACAAAAGGGGAATGTCTTCAAGATGGATCTTTTCAATGCAGTTATAGCATGTCCGCACTGTGGCCTGCTAAGAAAATGATGGCTCCATGGCTAAACTTGTCCCTGTTGGATGTTAAGTCTTTGCACAGAACCACCGCGAGGCTCGGCCACTGTGGCTGGTGAAAATCAAACTTGAACGGCACAACACATCGTAGCGAGTGGAGAAAAAATCAATCCTGCCAAAGGCATGGTTGGAGAGAAAAGGAGAGCTGAGGTTTGTTGTTTCCTGACATGATGTCGCCATGGTCAGGGCTAGCACTGTAGCGTTAAGCCAATCGTGGTGGGACCGATGGGTGAATGTGAATGAGCCTGAAAGATGGCTGGATACGTCCGGGTTATCTGACAGTTGATTGATCCTAATGTGTTACCATGGGTCGTCCGTGGGACACTACAGGGAGAACCATGGTGGCAAATGGTGAAATCATGTTTGAGTGTTGTGCGTCTTTTGTGACGGGATGACAGGGTGAATCAGTGCGGCTAAGGTGAAAGGTAAAAATCGCCTGAGAGATGAGCTGGTTTCCGTTAACATATTGTTAGTCTTTCATGATGCTTGGAGGTCTTTCGTGGTGAGAAATGCAAGATGGCTTCTTCGACGGGTATAAGTTGAAAGTCAATGCCGACCTGTTGATCGTCAGGGCAACTGAATGTTCTTGCTTGTGTTGAATTACCAATTTTAATCCTACGTGACGAAGTGAACAGGGGATTGAAAATGGTCATGGTGGATAATTTCAGGTTGGGTCCATGTGGTGGCCGGCGACTGCTGAGCTTCATGTGGTGGAATGAAAGAGAGATGCAAGGCGGCCATGGAGATGAGAGTCTTGCTTGTTCATCTTGTCTTGTAAGTGCCGTGACAGAACGAAGGAAGAGATGCAAGGTGGCCTGGTTGGAAATTCAGGCGCTTGAAGGTTTGTGTTCACGAAGATCTGTCAGCTCTTGTGAGATCCAAAGCGGTCAAGGTGAAGACCTGGGCTGCATGATTGGGTTGACTTGCTTCCAGTTTTCCCTTGATGGAAAGAAGGGAAGATCCAGAGTGACTGTGATAACAGGAAAGGCCGCATGGTAGTTCCGCTTATTTAGGTCGGTTTCCTTTGAAGCTTTTCGTGGGCCACAAGGAGAGAACCGGCGATGAAATGCAGCAGACCCGGGCCCAGATTGTTTGCTTCAGTCGGTCATGGTGGAATGAAAGAAAATGCTGTGGTGGCCACATGACAAGTGAATGCTGCTTGAGGTGTTTCAGAGAGAGAGAGCCAACAATGAGTTGTCACAGACCCGCTTGGCCTGGTTGATTGATTCAGTCGGTCACGGTGGAAAGAAACAGAATGCCAAGATGGCCACATGACGAGTGGAGACAGCCTGACGTGCTTGCTTCTTTCCCTAAACTTACAGCTGATAGGGGGACTTGCTGCTAAGGAACGTTTTTTGTGTGACTGCCTTTCAGTCGGTCGAGGTGGAACGAAACAGAATCCTACCCAACTGTGATGACGAGACGGGGCTGTGTAAAGACCTTGCTCTGCTTCGTGACTTGTTTCCAGCAGTTCATGATCGGACGAAAGAGATTCGAAGCTGGTCAAGACGAGGTGTATCAGGGTCTTGAGCAGGGAATGATGGCAAATGACACCATGAGCTGACACTGCAGATGAAGTGGTCTTCCTGTAGGCATCGTTGAGTGTTGAGAAAAACAGCAGTTAACCTTGGTAGGTGAGGAAGGCACAGGAACGGCAGCCGACTGGGTGGAATGTGAAGAAAAAATTCGGTGCAAGGGACAAGAATCGAGGTTTCCCACTTCACTTAAACCCCATCCTGTTATGCTTCTGAGGACCGTCGCGGAAAGAACTTTTAGTATTTTTATGCCAAGGAACAATGTCGTCAAAGCAAAATGTCAATTAAACGAGAGAAAGTTTTATTTGCACGCATACTTTATGTCGTAGAAAATGAAGGAAAAGTACATTGAGAAAGCACATATATAGTCGGCAAAACAAATTACGTACAATTTGCGTACAAACATTCAGGTTATTAACGCAGCAGAATAATAGTTACTTCAGATGTAAACAAACGGTCTCATGTAATTTATCACGTTAGAAACCATTTCTCAGTTCCAGGAAGAAAATATTAAAAAAAAATACGACAAATTTGTAGAAATTCGATGTAAATGGTAAATACGAAAATAAAGTTCTTACTTACAGTAGGAAGCTTGCTTGACATAATTTATAAGAGCACTTACGAAGGTATAGTTTAGTATAATCTCCCACAGGAAGGACTGAAGGGTAAACATGGCACCGCTCTATATATGCAAGGTACACCAGAGTACAAAACGGTGGGCCTTACCTCCGCAGGACAGACTTGGCCTACATTTTCTCCTATAATCTCGGCCACACTCAGTCGTTACCAAAACGTAGAAGAAGAGAGAGAAAGAAAGAACTTACAACAAGGAAAAGACACACTGTAAAGGCACGTGATCATGCTCGGGGCAATAGTCAACAGGGTTGGAAACACATTAAACACATCTGCGGGATGACAAATCCAAGGGCATGCTCACCAGGCACAGCCCAGGAGAGCAAGCAACATTTACAGGTACAAAATCAGAGATCAAATATCAGAGGGTTTTGCTGGGCACCGGTAACTTGCTTTCAGCCAAACATGGTGGGGTGAAAGAGGGCGAAAGAGACTGCAGGGGTCGAGTCAGGGGGAGTGTAGTAGGCTAAAAAGATAATTGAGGATTGTGATCTGCAAGAGCTTGCATCAAGTGTACTTGCTACAGTGCATATTTGCATTTAATGCGTTTGACAAAACTCCAACAATTTCGTTGACTACTTTCAACATTAGAGTAAACACGTCTGTGCCAACCTTCTTCTGAATTGCTTGTTTTGGGTTACACTGAATAGTTTATACGGGGAAGAATTAATGAAGCTGAATTTTTTAATTGCACATACAGTACTTTGGTATGTTAGATAATCTCGAAAGTATTTTTTTTTAAATTGTCTGGGAGTTTTTTTCCTATGGGGAATTGTCCTAGTGCGTACATTGTCCACGGGAAAATTGTACAGGGGAAATGGTCCAGGGGAAAATTGCACAGGGGAATTGTCTGGGGAAGGAATTGTCCAGGGGGTATTGTCCTAATACCATTCAGGGGGGTGGAAGCCGGCACTGGGATAGGACTGTGAAAATGCAGGAACTTCAAGTGGAGCCAAAGTTTCTGAAGTGGAATCAAGATGAAAAGGACATCGTCCTGCGGGGTGCGGTCCAGGAAGGTCCAGGCGAAAGAGGGATTACAAGACGTTCCGCAGACACCAAAAGCCAAAACCGAAGCCAGGGAGGTGCGACGGGGAGAGGCATCGGGTGCGAGAGTGGTGAGAGAAGTTCCTTGGAGAAAGGTTGTCACAGCTGCGAAAAAGGTCGGTGAGGTCAATGGAATGACAGCCGTGCTGAGGAAATCCACAGAGAAAGGCCTGGACGCAGGGTCTTCAGTAAAAAAGGTCCAAAACAGCAAACAAGATGTCAAAGCAAAAGCGGCCTGGGTGAAAGATCTTCAGGAATAGGAGAACGGTCCAGGTGAAAGAGACTTGGAATTCGAAGATGGCGAATACGAAAGAAGCCGCCGATGACTAAAGATGAACGAAATGGTAGTGGTAAAGCGACCATGGGGCATGGCCGCTACAGAACAGAAGATGCCGAGCTTTTGTGGCTAGCACTTTTATAGAAGGGGGGCGAGCATGCACACTTGGGTTACCAAGCTGGCCGGATCCAAACAACTTAAGATCTTTAAGGTAAAACAGCATTCAGAGAATAGAATGCAAAATTTACAGGTAATGTGTATTGTCCCTCAGCAACTAGAAACGTTGTTGTCTCCAAATCCCTTACACTGTGAACCTTATACTAACGCTTTAAATTGGAAGAGAAACGATTTCACTTGCTGAAAATTTCAGCAGCTGCCAACAAATCCCCAAAAGTGGGAGTTTTTAGGCCAGTGAAATCAGTTCTCACATATTTTCTTGATATACGATGGTAATTTGTTTACCGCTGTTTATCTTTAGCATGCCTTGCAGCTAGGTCTTAACGACTGGCTCTAAATGTAAACTTTGTACTGACTGGGTGTATTATTGCATGTACTCTATTATCAGCTAATTCATTCGCCTTGGTCCGTCTATATTATCAGACAATTTATTCCAATTGGACCATCTATATTATCATTATCAGATAATTCATTCCCCTTGGTCCCTCTATATTATTAGACAATTCGTTCCCCTTGGTCCGTCTATATTATCAGACAATTCATTCCAATTGGACCGTCTATATTATTATTATCAGACAATTCATTCCCCTTGGTCCCTCTATATTATTAGAAAATGTATTCACCTTGGTCCCTCTGTATTATCAGACAATTTATTCGCCTTTGTCCCTCTACAGTGTGCAACAGATAACTTTACCCAATAGGGCCATAAAAAATATAGGCCTATAGTCAATCAAAATCAAAATGGAACCTTTGTGATAGCTAACGCACATGCTTGATATGCCCACCTTCTTGTGCTAGGCACACTTCACACCTGCTAACGAATGATGCACAGACGTGTTTTAGCATGCCAGGCATGATATCTGCTACCGCTGCTCAAATTCGGTCGTTAAGCTCATCGAGCGACAAGGGTTCTGTTTCATACACCTAGTTCTTAATGAAACCCCAAAGGAAGTAGTCCAATGGAGAAAGATTGGGTGACCTCGCTGGCCTGATGGTCCACCCCTACCAATCCAGCGGTTGGAGAACTGGTAGACCACTGTCGAACAGGTAGATGATAATGGGGTGGTGCTCCATCCTGTTCGATATGTTCACCCTCATCGCTGTGACAAATTATAAAGGGCATTCAACGTTTGCAGAAACTGCAAATACCTATGCCCATTCAGGTTCTATCAGAAAAGATTGGTCCAGTGACCCTGTCCTCAATGACGCCGCCCAAACATTGGTTTTAAACCAAACTTGGAAGTAGTTCTGACGTAATCAATGTGGATTTTGATCGGACCAATAAAGCTTGTTGTGCCTGTTCACTGTGCCATGCATATGAAAGGTTGCCACGTATGAAAACAACACATGTTTTACAAAAGTTGGAGTGTCATTCTTCAACCATTGCATAACTAGGCAAGAGTCCTGTCTGCGAAACAGGTCGCCCTCAGTCAGGGATTGATGCAAATAAAAGGGATGGTGTGATACCTATGCCTATGCAGAATCTGAAGTACTGTGCTGTGGCCTATCGCTAGTTTTCCACCAATACCTCTGCGACTTATGTGTGGATTGACAGCCACAAGAGCCAGGATCATCTGTTCTCGCCCTTCATTGTCCGCTATACAATTGCGACGTAGTCCACACCGCGGTTGAGCAAACGTACCACTCGCTCTAAGCCTGTCCGATAGTTCGTAGGGCCTATTGTCATCGATCGGGAGACTGTCTTGATACACTCTTGCGGCTTGCCTTTCATTTCCATCATCCAGCCTTGGTTCTCCATTCATTTCTGCACTGCGACGATGTCCGTTTTCTCTGAACTTGTATACACTGGCATTTGTAACAATGGTTTCCGTAATAAATGTTATGCTACTGATGACCAGAACTACTGTAGACCTGTTTGCAGTGGTACATCAGGTAAGAACAACTTTAAACAAACGACCATTTGAAGTCAACTTGGCTTTAAAATTAACCAGGTAGGAAGAATAAAACGTACATGACAGTTCGAAGCCAACTTGGCTTACAAATTAACCAGGTAAGAAGAACAAAAAATACAAAAAAATTCAAAGGCAACTTGGCTAAAAAATGTAACAAGTAAAATACAGCCAAGTCCTAGCTGTGAGAGGTAATGGGAATAGGCCTATAGGATTTCCTAGATCACAACATTGTTCATTAGGTAGACCTTTTCGGTTCCATTTGATTCCATTCACGTAGGCTATATATAGGTCTATTAGTTTTAGGCCTATTGGGTAAAGTTATCTGTTCCACCCTGTATGTTATCAGACAATTCATTCGCCATGGTTCCTCTATATTATTAGACAATTTAGTCACCATGGTTCCTCTATATTATCAGACAATTTATTTGCGTTGGTCCCTCTACATTACCAGACAATTTATTCTCCTTGGTCCCTCTATATTATCGGACAATTTATCTGCCTTGTCCCTCTGTATTATTAGACTATTTATTCGACTTGGTCCCTCCATACTGGATATTGTGCAACGTGGTATTTCCATTGCAAATACCACTCGAGCCTAGTTTAATTGTTGATCATTTCTCTCATCACTCATTGCATTCCCAAGCTGTTTTTTTTTTCCAGTTCGGAATGCAGCTTGTGATTATCGAAAAATAATCGATATTCAACTAAGTTGATGCGTTATTACTACTAGTGATTTTAA
>JAHWFP010078242.1:1314-30301 GCA_023313725.1 Lithobius niger
TTGCCAGATATTCTGTGTGTAGCAACTGGAGCGCCTGTGGTAGAGTATTAGTGTGGTTTTATTTTTAGTAAACCTTTTGGATATTTCCGATGACCGCATTACGATTGCTTTCATTAATATTTTCTACGAAACCAAAATTTAAGAAAATTTTGCAATTTCAGTGTTGCAAATCCAGAAAAGTGACCCTTGGTCCTGTTATTTTAGTGTTAATAAATAAATGGTTGATTCGTCGCACCACGCTCTGCAATCTTGCGAATCTCCTCTGAGTAAACAGGTGCCCGAGCCAGAAATAGAATTACAGATTTCTACTAGACTTACCTTCTTTGAAGGAAAATCTGAATTCTATGAGGACGACGGGCACCTGTGTACTGGATCCGACCCTCACCCCTGCTGAGCATAGATGACTTTTGTCGTTGTTCCTACCCAAAGAAGAAATGTAACGCAATGGTAGAGAACACTCACGGAGAATAGTGCAGCCCCATTCCAAGCCTGTTACATCTTGGAAATCCGTGAGTGACTTGGTCCGCAAGCGGATCACCACCCCATAGAATTCAAATTATCCTCAGAGAAGGTAAGTCTAGTAGAATTTGTAATTTCTATGTTTCTGACTATCATTAAAGGGATATACCTCCCAGGGCCATTTTTCTCGATCCACCACATCAAGTACGGCCCCAAAGGTCTATTTACTTACCGTTAGTCTTTCCCGTGCTAAAAAACCGTTTTAAAATGTGGCGTCTAGGAGATTTTCTGTTGAATATTACTAACTTTATTTACGTTCGTCCCGAACATAAATAATGCATCGCGCGCCTACAATGGCCTTGGAAGTTTTATCTGTGTGTGCGCAGTATTAATTTTACTCGTTTGTTAGTAATTACTATGAGATTAAAAATCTAGAAGACTAATGCAGTAAAAATTAAAATTAATTATTCCAATAGATCGCCGAAGCAAATTTATAAGACGCTAGTCTAGAAAATTACAGATTGTGATTTTAAAATACAAGAATCATTCCGGTTTTTGACAACACAATCAATGGGTTCACGCTGGCTGGACTATTAGGCGCAATGCCAACTGAGACAGTAGCTACGTTTTTAGCTGCCAGGAACGAAGCTACCGTCTTAGTTGACCGTAGCGGTGGTAAATACGCGGATGTGATCGTCGCGTGGGTGTTGTGGGGCAGGCGAAAGGTTATAAGGTAGGCTGGATGTTGCTTTAAGCGTGAAATTATAAATATCCCTGCGCGAGTAGAAGTCGGTAGTCGTGCCTCAAGCTTTGTGTCTTGTAAACATAATAAAAGAACCCGAAGAGGGTCATTTTCAAAGCTTAAACGGTAACACTGGCTTGCCCTGACTCACAATAAAAACACATTAAAAAAAAAACCAGTGGCTTTCATAAAACATGTCATTAAAACTGTAAGGAGAAAAATGGTGTCGTTTCGTTCCCTGAATGGTGGACTCATCAACTCTCATCACTATGGTCTGAAAATGACGAACCGTCACGATTTTATTTGTTACAATTTTAATGGCAAGGTTTATTAAATCACAACGCCACCGTTTTTTATGTTCTTTTATTGTGCGTCAAGGCAAACCAATACTGCATTAAAAAAATTGTAAATTATATTGGCAGCCAAATCCAAGGTCGGCTCCAGAGCGAAGTCTTGGAGGGGAACGCAAGGTGATTTTTCTGCCTTTTCATACATTTTTTTGTTTTAATTTACCTGCGTTTTTCAACAATTTTACAATTTTTTCGACTGTATTTGCCTTGGAGGGGGCCACTGCCCCCTCGCCCCTCCCTTGGATCCGCCCGTGGCCAAATCACGTTAGTTGAAGGGGAAGGAGAGAATCGTCAATTTTAATCTTTACACATCCACCCCCCCCCCCCCCCCGCCACCAAATAAAATAACCCTAATCACTCAAAACAAGAAAATTATATATACCATAAGAAAGACGGTGTCGTTGAAAGCAAGCATAGCCAGGGTGTTTGTAGTGGTCTGTTCAGCATTTCTCGATAACCCAGAGATGTAGGTAGTAGTGGCGTTCGTTGCTTGATGTTTAATTCGCATTTGGACTTCCGTTGGTTCCGTTGCGTTCGCACCTGCGAATCTAAAGCTGAAGAAATACAATCCAGGGAGTGAAGCTTGGAATGCCGCGAATTCGGGAAACAGTCGAGCATTGTTGCTTAAAGGCTGAAACCCAAGAGTGATTCATTGCAGTAACACACTTGAAAGCATTTTGCACAGGACATAGACGAGATATTAATACGGTAAGACAATTACAAGACACAGTGTAGCTTGCACAGATCCCCGAGAAGGCAGGGGCAATTTTTAGTAAATGGGCACAGGAAGTTTTAGTGGATATTATTTCTGGGCACCTGTTTTTTTTTTTTTTTTTTATATATTTATCTGCTCTCTCTTTTTCTTTTTTTTTTTTTTTTACCATTTTCTGCCTCTTTCTTAGCCCTCTCTTCCTTTTTTTGCCCTATAATTAGGCGTTTGAGCAGTAGCGGCACCAGGAATAATTTTCAGGGGGGAGGGGCACACATTATCAACGGCTTTCTAGTAAATAACAGTAATTTGAAGTTTTATTAATGTGTTTATACTCATCAAAAAATGCCTGTACGGATAGGCCTATGTACGAATAGGCCTACGTCGAGAAAACTCTGTGTTGTGCAAGGGATAGGACCAGGAGGGGGGGGGGGGGGTCATAGTTAATTTGCAGTTTCAACTATTGAATAACAAGAAAATCTTACAACCTCGTTACTGGTTTTTTGTAACGGTTGGCACGAATACCGTTTTAGTTTGTGTTTTTTCTCTGAACTCTAAAATTTTTGGGGGGCACCCAGGGGGCACAGCTGATATCTAGGGAGGAAAACGATCAGTGCGTAGAAATCTAGTGTGAGGGTAGTGTAGCTTGTGATCTTCAGCCCGTTAGAGTCCTTTTCCGATGGTACCGACATATCAGGTTTTGACTTTCTCATAGTACCATCGCCCAACTCTGATCCACACTGCTACCTCCTGCCCGAAGGAGTTAAAACGAAGGCTTCTTATAGTTGATCCAGTGTAATGACTAGGCCATAGAACGAACTTTAGTTACAATTAGTCTTCCAAATCTTATCCAACATTTGGAAAATACGTATACTGTACAGGGTGTTTCAGAATAAATCCGATAAACTTCCAGGGCATACTAAGGAACTAAAGACAAGTCAAAAAGTCTTACACAACACCTATCTAAAAAAAAACTGGGTTACCGAGACATCGGGGTGTTAGACGAAAGTCTAACTGGAAAATAGTCTAATGGGATAATTATCTAATATCTACCTAAATAAAAAATATAGAAAATCATCTAAGCGGAATATCGTATAATGGATAATCGTATAATGCATAAACGTCTAACTGGATAGTATACCTGCGGTTGCTGATGTTACGTATACAGCCACAGCGAGCGCGGCAGCGTGAACGAGGCAGGGACATTAGGCGATTTTCCATTATACGAATTCCGTGTTAGACGATTTTCCATTACACTGTTATACTGTATACGTTCTTCCAATTATGCGATTTTCCAGATAGACGATTATCCCTTGCCCCCCTCCCCCCCCCCCCCCACCCGGCCCGGGCTTCAGCTATAGTCTTCTTACATTATAAGGCAAAGTCTCATAGTAAAAACGACGACAAGAAGAACCCCTACAATGAAAATGAGCGAGCGTGTCAATTCTTTGCCCAGAAGTTGAAAATGGTACATGGTTCCTGGAATTGTAACACAAGTGTATGGTTTTAGCGGGGAGCGCATGACTTCGGGTCCATGTTCCCCAGAATCAATCAATCAGTTTGCTCAGTGCAACAGTGAAGTGTTGGTTGTTGATTTCGGTGTTGTACTGGGTGTAACATGCTTAGGGTTGGTTAGTTTTAAGTTTAATTTTTGTTGTAGTGTAGAGTGTACGGCTTGTGTCCATTTAGACTCATGATAAATAAATAAAATAAATAAATATTTGCTCTGCGCAATCATCTCAAGGGCAAGTGTTAAATGACATTATGCACGAACGACAGTTATTCAGCGGCAAATGTTATGTGACATGCGCGAAGGACAGTTATTTTTCACACGGTACGGATCGCTGACGTCAAAGCGATAAACTGGGAGTGGGAGGAGGGGGGGGGGGCTCAACGTGAAATGTACGTCAGTGAGGCGGTGCGTCTGTTACCTGTGCTATTGACATTCTAATGATATAATAACTACCGCCACCCCCCGAGCCCCCCGCGGGGGGGTGTCAGTGCATCTGTTACCATTAAGCATTAACTGAACCTAAAAGGTACGTTTTTGGGAGTTGTTAGGGATAGAGACCGATTCAGTTTTTACAAAATCTGGCAAAAGGAGAAGGGGTAGGAGGAGGGACACGCTGTGAAAGAGGGCAGGGGGATGATGAGACCGAAAACTGGGAAATAACCACGGGCGAAACAAAACTCCCGGACGAAGCCGGGCACAACTGCTAGTTGTCTATAAGAAAAGAAGAGAGAAGGATAGCTTACCGTGTTTACAAACGTGATGTATTGGCCGAAGTTGGCCTCAACATGCGGATGACCCGTCTGCATCACGAAGGCAACACTCTGGATCGATCGACCATTCATCCTGTTTAGCGCCTGCATTTGATACCATTGGTATTGGGTCATCGGTTGTTGTGGCGTAGAGATCCAGACAAGGCACGCCAAACAAACCGCAAGCCCTGATGCGAACAATGATCCCATTTTGAAACTGAAAACGTTAAAACAAAAAGATGAACCTTTGGTGAGGAAAATAATAAAGGGCATGCACTGTGTTCATTTCACTCTTTTGTCAGAAGAATTTTAGGGCGGGTTTATGTAACGATACCTTCTCGCTCGCTGAACGCTATTTGCTAGCAACCGTTATTTATTTATGGTTAGTTTTCAGTTTCTACTAAATGAATGCGGCGATACGTAACAAATTTAATGTAAGCCCTCTCATAAATAACAACACGGATAAAAAGCAAAGTACGATAGTAGTTTTAAACATTGCTACATTATTGTCATTTCACGTTATTTCCAATTTACTTTTCTCGTACAAAGAACAGCTTCTGGCAGTGTCAGACGACGGCAGCTTAATAGCTCCTCGCAACGAGAGTTCAAAACCCAGTATGGCGTGCATTTCGGGGTTATCGAATATGAATGCTGGCATTCGAAATTTGTTCACCGTTTTCTAATGCAGTAAGAATTGATTGTCATAAATCGACGCTGTCACGCCGCATGCATCGTACGTTGTGTCGCGAGGCACGAGGAGAAGATCTGTGTCCGGATCGTTTCCATGGTTACTACGTATAGACAAATCAAAAGCCGCATGCTACGGCACGCAAGTAACTTTTTTTTTTCACGGAACCACGGATCTTTCACCGAACCCAGCGTCCTTCGGATCTCAGGCGTCATTCGGATCACGTTTTTGGACGGCCACATTTCGATAGGCTGGGGAAGTTTTTGCGTGCGGGTTTCTGATGTTATGTAATTAGCTGCAGCGAGCACGACAGCGCGAGCAAGGCAGGAAGTTTGAAAAAATACGGAAAATTGAAAATCATCATTTTCTTGGGATCTGCAGCGTCCGTGAAAAAAAAAAGTTATATACCTCCGGCATAGGCAAGAAGCAGCCAGCAGAATTAATATTAAATAAGTAAAAATTAGTGAGCGAGAAAATTCTCTCGCACTTAGGCTACCACTCGTCAAGAGCGACCCTAAAGCGTACGGCACCTATAAAGTATTCGCGGCGCAGCGTTTGGAAGGAATTTTGCCAACTTCATGCGTTTGCTTGAATTTGTCCACATGCCGTCCTTATGGTAACCGGTCTAAGGATGGGATCTGCTTAGTAAATGGTGTGTGTTGAGTCTCCGTCTCCCCCCCCCCCCCGCTACCTACTTCCACTCTCCTTCCCCTCCTGGTGGGTAACATCCTTCACTACGTGCGGGAGGACGCATGGGTCGTAAATGAAGTCACGTTGCCAGTCACTTTTTCACTTCTCCCCTCGTGGTTTTCCATGTCTCGCTGCACTGAGGAGTGCAGTTATTCAATCTTAGTTAGCTTTGTATTTCACCCTAGTGGTTTCCAATTATTTTTTGAGATGGCGCACATGTTCCTTTGTCGAGCGCGAGCTCTTTTGACGATCACCCATATATCGTCCGTTTTGATGGGCCGAAGCAGATGGTGTAGAAACAGAAGAGCCTATCAGAGCTTGCTGTCTTTATTTGTCCTCGCTTGCTTATCTAGACACACGATAGTGTGTCTCCGCAGAGTAACAGTAGATCATCCCATTGTATACTTCTGATTGTTAATGATAAAAAGGCGGCTCACTAGCAGACACGAGTCTGTTAACTGTAAGCAACTGAAAGCATATTTTGGCATGTTGAGGATAAATCCCAATGCGATGGAAATGTTTCAAATTGTGGAAAATGTAAGGGGAATGGTCAGAGATTAAGAAAAACTAAAATTTAAAGGATGAGTGTCCACCAATCATAGAGAAAAAGATGCGTCAATAACGTTGTTTTTATGTTACTGTCTAGCTAGCTAGCTAATAAGATTTTTCCCATGTTAAATCCCATAGACTTTTTGCTCATGGCTGATCTGAGCATGGTCCTTTTGTTGGTTTGGGGGTTGTAGGGGTCAGGACAAATGCGTGGGAGGGTTTTGAAATTTGCCACTAGGAAATTTAAATTTCGTTTCTTTTCCAAGTTGCAACCAAAGATTTCAAGCAACAATGGCTTGAACAATCAACACTGGTCCTTAGATGATTGTAAAAGTCTGGACGAACTAAAAGCTGAACTGTAACGAAGGACAAAATACGGAAACATTAACGTTGCCGTGAATTACGTAAGAATAAAGGGATGCACGTTAGATGATGGTTACACAACAATACGAAGCGCGGTTTTGCTAATAATCCCAAAATAAAATGCTTCGCGTTCTTCTAACGGGGGTTTCTGTATGACTAAATGTTAACGAAGAAAGCAAACGAGAAAAATCCTCAATTTTGCTGATGTAACGGCTAATTATTTACAGATATGAAATGCCTCCAAAAAGAAAGATAGATCGGAATATAAGATGGTGCGCTGACGTTTTGTAAGTTCACAGTCCTAAGTGACATGTGTCTATCAACTGCAAGCAACTAAAAGCGTAGCTTGTCATGTCAAGAATAAATCCTAATGCTGCCGAAAACTTGAAAAAGTAAGGCGAAGGTACAAGGATAAACAAAACAACTCAAGGGCATGCGCTGATGGATTGAGCGAAGCGAACGAATACAGCGATTGTTAGCCAGTGTCTGCAAAAATGGGATTGAAGAAACGTAAGCATGTGAAGAATGCTCGTACAATAAACTAAGCCATGTCAATTTGGCTAATCAAACGGCTAATTGGCAATGGTAAATTTGAAAATTATCAATGTGAAAATTGATAGATATAAAATTCCTCCAGAAAAAAAGGTACAGATGAAGATAAGACGGTGTAACCTTTTGTACGTTCACAGCCCTATGAAAGTTGTGATATCCACCCAAAACCAAAACTGGTAGAAAAACCCGCCAAGTTTCCAAAAACGATCGGCCTTTGAAGGTAGTTATATCACTCCACCATGGAAAGGCCGCCAAGGTTAATCCTATTAGCCAAGTTAATCGCACCGAATAATACTTTGGACGTTAAATGAAAACTTGAAGATTGCTACCGCTAGTAGTAATCTTCTAGTTTTCATTTAACTTTCGAACTATTAGTATGTGTGATTAACTTGGCTAATAGGATTAACCTTGGCGGCCTTTCCCTGGTGGAATAATATCACTACCGTCAAAGGCCGATCGTTTTTGGAAACTTGGTGGTTTTTTTTTTTTACCAGTTTTGGTTTTGGGTGGATGGTAATAACAACGTAGATGTAAGCTGGCGAATGAATGCGAAAACGAATCGTTGGTTCCGTGTGAGGTCCTCCGATTGGTCAGGAACAGAATATTTCCACTATACCACTGTTGTATTCTGTTATAGGAAAATGGCGAACTACATACTGTCGCTTACGACTGGTCACCACGTAGTTTAATAATTAACATTTATTTGTTCAAAGCCAACAGGTTCCAACCTTTTCCTGCTGTTCTGTTGTGTGGCTTAAACTTACGTCACAGCGTCTGCCGAATGGAGCATCTGTACATATATACGGGATGATCCAACTAAAGTGTTACGAGGAAATATCCTGTGAATGGCTAATGAGAGAATAATAAGTTGGTTTCACTACAGTGTAGCCAGCATGTTCAGAGTTAGCTTTTAAGCATCATCGTAACTATTTTGTTCATTTCTCCGATTTTCAATCTGTTTTTTTGTTGTTGTTGGCCATATTGTGCCCTTGCGTCCAACTTTCTAATTTACTTTTTTGCCGTACCGCATCTCGTTTGGAAGATAGCACGAGGATGACCTTGAAATATCAATTCAAGGTCATTTCTTTTTTTCTCGTGTAAACCTCCCCATCACACACATCATTGGATTTCTATCATTATTATTTTCTCATTAGCCATTCTCAGGATATCGGCTCGTAACACTTTAGGTGGATCATCCTGTATGTATATATATTTTACTTAATGAGAGACTTCAGTGAATTTGAATTTGAATTTAATGGTCATGAACCAGTGCGCCCTAACAACGCCGTGCGCCCTATTACAAAGTACTAATGAAACTACAACCTCAACCAAAGACTTGAGGGGTCATGATCAAACAAAGCAAGCTTCAATAATGCCGGCTTATCAGCTGTACCCCGGTAGTGGCGGCACTAGTCACTTCATGCAAACAGGTCCCGACCAGGGTCGAGTGAAACATACCCCGGGTCTTCACACAATCACGATTCCTGCCCTGCAGCAACTTTTAACAGTGTCTGATGTAGCTGTCATCACACGACAGTTCGAGAACCACCAGGGCCTAGACAATTTTTACCTATATAGGCGTGGTGGGCCCTGGTATGGCGCCGGCGGTATGGCGGTCGCCGACACAACGGATAGGCTGGCGACTTGCCTATACTGCAACAATAGAGCAGCATCATGTGACGTCATATTGGCTACAAGAGAGATAGCTGCAAGGGGCACTAGATTAACATGGAGGGTTAAACAACGGCACTTCTGGTCAAGGCAGTGCTTTGAGACCGGATTTCATAGGCTTAAAAAAACGTTGTTTTCTCCAATCCCTTATGCTGCTTAGGTTGTAACTGGAAAATAAAGATTCCACTTGCTTAAAAATGTCAGCAACTGCCAACAAATCGACAAAAATCTCGCATTATAGGCCTAAGAAATCCACTCTTAACAGCATTGTCTTCAGTAAGACGCTCTTCTTTTCCCCCTCCAGTGACCCTTGCAGCTATCCCCGTTACTGGCTACAGCATAGAGTTATATACAATAATACAACGTTGTGCCACTGCCCTATACTTTCACGCAGGGACATCCGGTCGTTCTATCGGGTCGGTCCACTCAGTATTAGGGCGCATTTATGCAACGACTCGCCTTTGTATTCTTGCAGCCAGAAACTAGAAATCATCTGAAATTCCAACATGGCGGCTGTTTTAGCTCTGTCGGATCGCAACGAAAACAGTCAAGATGTGAGTTCAGAAGCGACTAGGAAAATCGTTTCGTCAGGAGGAATTTTTTATCTTATTTTCGCAGATTGCAAGACTGCAAGCATTTACTCAAATGACGTCAGATTTAGCTAATCCAGGTAGCGTTGTTACCATGGCAACGATACATTTGCCAACGCGATTAAATTCTAGCTGCGAGAATGCAAAGGCGAGACGTTGTTAAACGCGTCCTTAGGGCACGTTTACGCAACCACTCGCTTTTGCATTCTCGCAGCTAGAAGCTAGAAATCACCTCAAATTCCAACATGGCGGCGGTTTTATGTCTGCCGCCTCGCAACGAAAATAGCAAATAACCTGAGTTCAGCAGCGTTGGGAAAACTGTTTCGTCATGAGAAATTCTTTAATTATTGGCACGGATTATAAGACTGCAAATATTTACTCAAACGATGTCGGATTTAGCTAATTCATTTAGCGTTGTTACCATGGCAATGTCACCTTTGCCAACACGATTAAATTCTAGCTGCGAGAATGCAAAGGCGAGACGTTGCTAAAGCCCTTAAGCAGAAGCGCGAGAAACAGTGCGACACCAACTCTCAAACGCGTCTGACATCACTGCTCCCATTTCGCGCCATTTTCCAGATTCTTCCATTTTATGGCTGTTCATTTTGCTGATGATTAGACACAAAATTGGATTAACAAACGAACGAATACTCATCATCAAACGTAAGCCGGACCGCTCCAATTATGTAAGTTTTAAACCGCAGAAAAAGTATTAACTCAAAAACTGCTGTTCTCAGGAAAATACGTTTAAAGTTTGAGTCTGCTCAAATCGCTGTCAAATCAATGTCAAAAGTTTTTTGAAGTACTGAATCCGTCATACTGAATCCGTTATTGAATACGCTGTTTACAGGTTGAACTTTTGCCTATAAATCATTGCATTGAAAACATTTTTAAATGCGCAAAAATAAAAATGCCACTTTTTACTTACAATTAAGTCATTAAAAGCTTTAATGTTGTAACGTAAAAAGGATGTAACTATAGTTATGGCCATTTGTGACAACAGAGTGTTACGATAAAAAGGTGCACGTTGAATTATATCAGGAAGTAGCAGCCTTTTTGCGTGACAAATCTGCAGACCTTAGCAAGTTACATCCGTTTTGCCGACTGCTAACTTATGATTGGCTAGAGATTATGACCTTGAAATTATTTTGCCAATAATTGACGACAGAGGGAGCAATTATTTGAGCAAAAGGGTGTAAGTGCAGTTACACCTGTTTGTGCAGAACAGGGCCGATCGGTCCAATCGATAATCAGACGGAGAGCACCGGCACAAGCGTCATTGTAAAAGCGCGCCATTGTTTGGTTTCTTAGTAATGACGTCACCAACTCTCATCTTGCGCAACCTCGTAAAAATAGGTCGTTCCGTTTTTAACAATCTGTATTTTAACGCCGTTTCAGTAAAGATTGTGCGATCAGATATTTCATAATTATTCTTTAACTGTGATAAAAACTACTGGCTAGTTGAAACAAACCTTTTTTGTTGGCTTCGAAAACCAAGCGTCGTTGGCTTCGAGGGTTGGTTTGGGAGTAAAGACGTCACCAACTGAATCTCGCTCCTGTATACTTTACCACGCGAAATAGCTGTGCTATAGCTTAGATGCGTTCAACTGAGTGAACCGATCCGAATGAACGTAGAACGGTCGAAGGTCCCTGACTTTTACAGTTAAGGAGAGGGAGATGATCCAACGGTCTCGGGGTTCCATCAAGACTTAACAATTTTGTAGTTAACCCCCGCCCCCCATCCCGCCCAATGAATAAACATTTTGCAACCTATTTCATACTTTTTTTTTAAAGTAAATTTACGTTAATTTTGTTTTTAGTATTTTAATCGCAAATTGTAGGCGCTCTGGCCGTTGGACACAGGTGTCTTACACCCTTTGTACACCCTTTTCCCCCAGTCACAGTTGTGGCAGTGATTATGATCCAAACTGCAAAAGGGCCATAATAGTGATTTCACATGGAATAAATCGTCTCGGGCTGGGCTGGCCCCCTTTACCAGATTCTGGAAGGCCAGCGCGACTTAATTTCAGACGGTTTAATCTTACTTTACTTTATTGTCGGCCTAACCATAATGCAATTTTATTGAGGCCTCAGCCTATCGCTATGCGCCTCAAAACATAAAAGCAATTACGCTACAAAACCGTTACAACATAGCAATCACCGGCCTACCTTGTTTGTCGGCCTATATCTTGTTTTGACAACTACAGGTGGCGGGAAATTTTTAACTACAATGAAGCTTTGTTAGCATTTCCAGGCACGGCGCGCGTTCGGATTTCAGAGGGAATAATTAAAGCGTGCCGAGCAGCGCCAGCCCGTACCATTCCGGACTGGCCGGTTGTTTTGTTGCGTAGCGGCCGTCGCGGCTCGCTTGCGTGCGGCATGGGACGGCACGGCACGTAAACATTATTCCGTGTGAAATCCACGGGCGCGGCATGGCATGGCGCGCAAACAAATAGACCAAGTCGTCAAGTGTTTCTCACACAGTGCAATACAGGAAATCCTTCACTTAACGTTTGGGCAGGGACGTTTGTAAAGACCTCTTTTAATGGCGGTTATTTTAATGGGTTATGGCTAGTGGGATAGCAAGGGAGACATTTATTGCAAGAGTGACATTTTTATTTATACTACTCACGTTACACTAACACGTTACACTAACACAAGTTTCAATACATCTATTTGAGTCACATAATCCTCCAAATATCGCCATACTCCACGTTACTTACTGAATTAGGGCGCATTTACGCAGTGACTCGCTTTTGCGTGGAATTCAATCGCGATGGCAAAGATGTCGTTGCCATGGTAACAACGCTACCTGGATTAGCTAAATCCGACATTGTTTGAATATATACTTGCAGTCTTATAATCCGTGATAATAATATAAAGAATTCCTCATGACGAAATAATTTTCCAGACGCTTCAGAACTCACGTTATTGGTTGTTTTCGTTCCGAGGCGGCAGACATAAAACCGCCGCCATGTTGGAATTTGAGGTGATTTCTAGCTTCTAGCTGAGAGAATGCAAAGGCGAGTAGTTGCGTAAACGTGCCCTTACGGCCATTATTATTTATCGCAGGGTGTAGGGGGGGGGGTTTTGGGGGTAGGTCATGGATATTTTGGGAACTCTCGAGGAGGGGGACATAAATTTGTTAGGCCATTCAAGGGGGCGGGGAAGTTAAAAATAAAATACTGATCAACCTGGAGGAAATTATTTTTTTAACCTCTAAAATGGCACGTTCAGCAGTCAGAATTTCTAAAAACGTCTCACTTTCTCGTAATGGAGCCTTCCTTCACCACCAAGCTGCGATAGTCCGGTGCAATAAGGTCATTTTTTTGACCGAGTTTGGAAAAAGTTCCCATAAAGATGAAACTTGGCAGATATGTCCAAAAATACTCCCCGAGTAACATACTAATAGCCCCCTAAAATCACACTGGAGCTTTCGCTGGCAACTCGATTCCCCGCACAGGTAGTCTGACATATAAGGCCAAAAGGCAATGTAAATAGGTTTGCATCTGTATTTATTTAACTCTTGTGTGAGCCTTTGGCTATTCCGTCCTTAGTCCAACGAACTGCTAAAACTCTTGCTTGTCCAATTTACGAAACACAAACAAAATATCAAAATAAAGCTAAAAACTGGTAAAGAGGCCACCAAGTTGAAAATGGTTCGGCCTCACAAAGGAATTATGAACGAAATGAAAAAAAAATGAAAACGAAACCAAAAACTGATAAAGAGGCGACGAAGTTGAGAATGGCTCGGCCTCTTAAATGACAAATATGAAATTAATATATTGGAAAAATGGCCACTCAAGATATTGTTGACGTGGCACGTTATCACACATCTGCATACTAGTTGACTGAGTCTAATATACATTTAAAAAAAATAAAAACAAGTGATATCGTATCAAAAACCAGAACTGGTAAAAGGGACCGCTATGTTCCGAATAGTTCGGCCCTTCAAAGGAGTGATATCAACACACCCAAACATTCGCCTAGTTAATGGCACCGAATAATACTTTGGACTTTAAATGAAAACTTGAACATTCGTAGCAATGTTCTAGTTTTCATTTAATCCTTGAACTATTATTCGGTGCGATTAACTTGGCGAATGTTTTGGTGTGTTGGTATCACTCCTTTGAAGGGCCGAACCATTCGGAACTTAGCGGTCCCTTTTACCAGGTTTGGTTTTCGATATGATTTATTAATTACGTAACAGACGTGCCTATTAGATTAACTTATTTTTTCATCTATCGTTGAAAACATGTCTGGTCAACGGAAGTGGCGTCATCTTCAACGTGACTGAGGGATTGTGCGAGCTAACCAAACACAGCAGCACGCAAAAAGGTTGATTTTTGCGGAATTCTGGGCGAAGCACAGTTTGTCGACTGATTCTGGATGGATTACCGACTGACTCTATAGATGGAGCCATAAGTCGCGTAAAAATGAAGTCAGTTTCCGTCATCAGATACTTTTGGAACGTTCTGTTGGCGTTGCTCACGGTCTCTGTGCACTGAAAGCACAAACTGTGTTCAGAAGCGAGTGTATGGTTCGCACACAGGTTGGTAGTTTAGGCCGAAGGACCCGTTAATGTAATCACGCGTTGAGTGCGACTAGGTCAGAAGCTTCAGTCTTCCTTTCATTTGATCGACCAAGATTCTGAAATGAACATTCGACTAGTGCCCGAGTCAATCACACTCCAATGAAATCTTCGACCGCGCATCATGCGTACACCACAAGGACTATTCAAACCACACTCTGCATGCAGTAGCATGGGTGTCTGGAGATGGTTTATCAACAAAGAAAATCAGGAATTGTACATCGGGTTGAGGAACCATTAGGGTGACAAAATGGACCAAATAGCCTAGAGCCAAAATCCAAACAACAACGAGACAGCGAGTCGTTTCTAATTGTTAAAGGCACCCTCTTGTTAAATGATTGATTGTTGATGATAAACAGGCGGCGTAAGACATTGCATCTATGGTCAGGGCCGTAGCCAGCACCCCCGCACGTGCGGGGGTTTTCTTCAGGCCGAAAAGCACGAAGCGCAAGGAGGTCTTTGTAGTGGACTACGATATTGAGTTTTGTTTACAAACTCGAGATTACTTCCAGACAACGACGTAAAGCAAATAGGTGGTAAAGGTTTGAAATGAAAGATCATGCTTTCCGATTCATGTAAAAAATCTTAAAATTCCATACAAAAAAAAATCCAAAGTTCAGAATTTGATGAAAAACTTGTTTAAAAATTGAAAGCTGCCATGAACGTGAGAGCATGGTTAGGCCGCCTGAGAGAACAGTGATTTTGTTGGCAAGCGAAATAAAAATGACCTGTTTTTGAATAAAACTTACAGTTTGAAATGAGTTAATCATATATGTTTATAATATCAACAAAATTTTGCGCCAAACAAGAAATTGGTTAATTTGTCTTTTAAAAAGCCTGCTTCAAGAACCCTTTTGGAAATACAGAAGCGGTAATAAACAAAAAAAATGTCCTGATTGTTAATTTAAAAAATGTTGATATACTGGGTTAAAACGACTTGTTTGGAAATTTTCAAGTCCAGGTATGGTTATATTATGCACGACGAAAGAAAAGAAAATTCATTGGGGAATGGGATTTTTTTTTTGTCTGCGGGATGGAGGGTGAAGGCGCTTCATTTTAATTCTGGTGCGGGGGTATTAAAAACCACCCGGCTACGGCCCTGTCTATGGTGTCAATTGTTTTAAGTTTGTAGGTTGTTTGGGGTATGTGGCTTTGACCCAGGGCCCCGTAATAAATTTTATTCCGGCGTAAGGCTTCGGGCCATGCCCTGAATAAAGTCATCATTCCGGCCTCACTATCAGACAATTAAAAGGATATTTCGTAAGGCTGCGTTGATCTCGATTACCGATTCAGAATGTTTCACGTAATTCCTTACGGACATTTGCAATATCGGTAGAAATATGGAACGGTATATAAAATCCAGATAGATCGGTAATAAACCAAAATGAAGATATTTTCTCTTCTCGTCGACCGATTTTAACGTTGAGTACACCATTTTGAAGGTTTTTGCACCAGCTTTCCAATGGTCCAAACCCCAAGCAGCCGTCTCTTAGAAATTGTTAAGAAATTACAAAGCAGATTTTTGAATTTTACTGTGGGGTTTGGCCAATCCCTGGCCAACGTAACGAGTGAAGCGAACGATGTGGCTAGTTCATTTAAGAAATGCTTATGCCATGAAAAGTTTAAAAGGTCAATTTTCATAAATTTGTTAACTGCAATAAATGCCTTATTTGTTTACATTTACGCAGTTTCACTCTTTTAACTTCGCGTCTTGCGGGAGGGGTAACTGCTTACCCCCCCCCTCCCCCCCCCCATCTCACCCCACTTCAAGTGAACGCTCCTCAGGGTGCTCCACGTGGCGAGAGTATGGTGAATTAAAGTAGGACTAAGTTTTCAATTGATTTTCCCATGGAATTTTTTTAATGTCTGTACAACATGTAATACTAGCTCAGTAAGCAAATGCGTTGATGTTTAGATCGGGAAGACTGTGATGCCGGATCGAGAAGTTTAGTGGCTAAGTTAAAAGGTCAGCGATTTTGTAAATTCTGTGTTCCTGTTTAGGTCAACGATTCGTGTAAATTCGTCAAATTTTGGCTTACTTGAGTTCTCTACTCCATGTTCATGTACTCCAGATAAAATTAATAATCGTGCGCAGTATCGTTTGTTATTTTTGTGAATTTCAAGCTCTTATGGGACCCATTTTTAAACTGGACTGCCGTAGTTTTCATAGTTTTGACAAAAATGGCACGTGCCAACGGTATACCAAATAGTTAAAACCTAATAAAACTTAGAATGCTTGATGTTCTGAGTTAAAACGCTAACTGATTTGTTAGGAGACTAACTACTTTGTTAGGAGACGTCGTAAATATCTTTAAACCCATACACATTTTTAATTTTCGGAGCTATAAGTTGTTCCTTGTTCACCAAATCACTGCTGGTGCACAATAAGGAGCAAATTATACCTCCGAAAATTAAAAAAATTGCGGTGTGGGTTTAAAGGTATTTGTGAGCTCTTGCCTTGTCAGAGGGCACGTTTTACTTCTTTAGATGATCTGGATAATCCAATTATTTAAAAAAAAATATGTTGCTGGTGGCAGGCCGAACTGTCAGAATACAAGTCAAATTTGAGCAGAAAGCGTAAAAAAATGAGCTAAACCAGGGATCGGCACAATTCCATTTCAATGGATTTGACTCAATTATCTAGACATTAAGTAAGCAGCAATTCAAATCCAGTCCATTACTACTTACATACCGTTGATAAGCAATTCAATTCCATATCAATTCCAATTCAATTTCATGAGTTAGAGTCAGTTCCAACCAAGTCCCTTTCATGGGTCAATGCAATTCAAATCATTGTCGTATTTTGTATTTGCTACTTCAAATCATTTCCAATCAACTAATTTTCGTTTTTCATTTTGATAATCAATTCAAATTCAGTGACTTGCTGTTGATCCAGTCTTAGTTCCAGTCAATTCCCGGTCGATTCAGGAAATATTTTCACCAATTCCATTCAATTCCACCCAATCTGCGTAAGTCCAGCAATATTCCAGGTAAATTCTGACAGAATGTAAGGTATTGCCGAAAATTTAGACGAAATTGGGTAAATTGATTTGTATTTTGTGGACTTGGCCTTAATTTCAGGTTAAATCAAATCAGGTCAAAACAAAGAATTTTAAATCAAATAAAAATCAAATCAAATCTAGGCAATGACAATCCAATGGATGGCTTGGCAGGTCAAATCAACCTGAGAGCAACGTGGGGTGAATTGCTGGTCATCAAGTCAATTCCTAACGAATCAGTTTATAATTTCGGCAAATATCCAAGTCCAAATCAAGTGAAGCGGAATTGAAGATTAACAAAGTAAATGCCATGGATTCATAATCTGGAATTGTCCAACGCAGACTCAATTCCACCAAGTTCACAAAAGTGGATTGAGTCAATTAATTCCAAGTTCGGAATTGACTTGCGCCCATCACTGAGCTAAACTCAGGCAGGCGAGAAACCCCGAGTATGCAGCAAGAATCCACAAGTGAAATTGGGAGTGGAAGCAACATGCTTGAGGGTTATTACCTGACTTGGTTTAGTCCATTTTTTAAGACTTCTACTGCAATTCAACTTATGATCCAACAGTTCCGTCTGTCAGTTACTTTATCACCCAGATCGTTTTTATTTTTATTTGGTTTACTATACTCTTGAAAATAAGTTAGGCTTTTAACTCGAAACGTCGAATTTCTATATATTTTTTAGGCTTAGCTTTCATGGCGCGGATTTACTTACCTAGTTAGTTGGATGTCGTCTGATGATATGCGTTGACGGAATAGCATTGATGTTTTACATCAAAAGATGATGTTTATTCATGACGTCAATGTAGGATTCTTCGTTAATGGCAGTACATTCGTCGTAATGTCTACAATACTTTTTTTTTTGTTCAGGACAGGATTTCCTCTTCATCCCCTTCAGCATTTTCATTCAGTCCGATTTGTATTTGGTGACAAAGCTATCTCCGGTCTTGGTACATTTGAACGGCATGCCGTAAAATTCATTGTCATATGCGACTTCACTGTTTGTTTGGTAGTTACGAAACTGGTTAGGAAAACCTATCACAGCTGTTACGAAACAAACTATAAACGAAACCATGTTAAAGCTACTCACAATTTACTCAGGTTGTCAGTAACGTGACAGGGGGTCGAAAATTCATTCCAACAGCAATTACGGAAGTTCTACCTCCTCCCAACTTTTTATTTAAACCAAGGTTTCTTCCCCCCGCCCGTTCTAGCTTCAGTTTCGACTTTATTTCCATCTTGCATTAACTTTACTTGGACGTTTCGTCCCCAGATAGTTCGTCTGCCCGCATAACTTTTTTTTTTAAACAGTCAACAACCTACAGTAGTCAACCTGCAAACATAGTTTCATTCTTCGTATATTTCGGCAGTTTTGCTAATATACTGTTTTCCTTCCTCCTGTACTGTATAACACAGCGATTTATGCATAAAAACTTAATTTTTCTGCCTGATTTCGAAAGGAAGTTTCCTCCCCCCCCATTCCCTTCAAACCCCCACACACACACACACACATTCAATACAAAAATATACATATTTCAAAATGAATACTTTCGTTGTTATGTTCCATCTTGAACATTACCATTTTGTGTGCAGCCACTTGTTAAAATGCTGTCCATGGACGTTTCCTTTTGGCCGTGTCAGTATGGCTCAGCGAGTTTCAAAGGTCATGGATTCGATTCCCCGCTAAGGCAGTCTGACATATAAGTCCAAAAGGTAACGTAAATAGCTTTGCATCTGTATTCATTTAACTCTTGTTAGCTTTTACGTCCTTAATCAGCCACTTCTTTCATTGTAACTTCAGGGGCGGTTGGCCTTGTCGATGTAAAATGAAGTTGAGCAGCTACTGCACATTGGGAGAAGCATACTTCCTAATCAAGACGTTTCTAATTCTTTCTAGCATAGGAAGTGGATTCCACTGAAGCCGTTTTCAGTAACAACCCTTTGGCATTTAAGGAAGAACAAACTCAAGGAACTTCGTTTCTTCCGGAAGGGAGCCAGAACGTAGTGTATTGGACAATGATATTTAGACAGTTTAGAATGGGTAGCTACAAGTACTACATCGATTAATCATGCCTGGTTATGGGGAATATTACGAAGTTATGAAATTCAATAAACGAATAGTAATAACCGCAAAGTAAATGCAATACTATATCTCGTATTGCAACTGAAAAAAATAAAATTCGTTGAACACAGAATGAAGTCAGTCAATCACATAAACTGCAAATCTCTATTTATGGAATCTGGATAGGCCAAGAAAATGTGGTGGTTTGTTCACAGCCTCAAAAAAAAAGGATCGTTATGCGTGACAAAACCTATCTTTAAAGTCTTAAATTAACTTTAAAAGTATTCCCCCATATAGTTATAAATATAAATAAAGCAATAGTTTTAAAATTGATTTTGTTTTTAAAGTCGATTTTGCGGTTTTGTTTTAAAGAAATGCATTAAAAAAAGTTGAGTTTAGGAATAAAAAAGCCGTGGCAAGACAAGCCCGGGGGGGGGGGGGGCGGACCTGGAAAAAAACACCCAATGGGGGGAAAAAAACGAAGAGAAAGATTGCCGCGGAAGAAAAGCCCAGGGAAAAAGGAATGGACAAACAGCCGATGGAAAAAAAAAATGCCGTGAAAAAAAAAAACACGGGCGATAACCGGAGGAAAATAACCGAAGTAAAACAATCCAAGGAAAAAAACTGAAGAAAGAAAAAGCAGAAGGAAAAAACAGTTTCCTAGTGACATTTCTTACCTAGGTTTGTTTAATATCTTTGTAATGCGTGGTGCAGTGGCAACCCGGACTACTGCACTGTGGCTGAGGTTGGCGCTAATGACCTAGTTGTCGACGTGAAATTAAGCCTCGATTCTCCCCCCCCCCCTCCCCCAACCCAACCTATGAAAACAAAACATTGGAGAAAACTCTAAACAGATTAAGTTTCCATAGGTTTTTCCGTCGCCTTTCTCTTTCGTGGCTTCTTTTTCCTTTGACTCTTTTCAGAAGGCCTTTTTTTTTTTCTGTAGTTTCCAATATTAACTTCTTTGCCTTGCGTATATTTTGTTGGTTTGGGGCGGGATTGCCCAAGCCTTCTTCCCCCACCACCCTCCACCCCCTTCGGTGATTCCGCCGCTGGTTCAGTCAATAGTTATAGGAAAAGGAAAACTAAGCCCAACGTTTCCGGAGTTTTCATTTGCAGCTTGCATTTTGTCGGTGTATTAGTAACGTCATTAAAGCGAAAACCATCACTCTTTTCTCACACCCACGAAAGACTAAAGTGCATTACGCCAATGTTTAAACCGCACCAAGCCTTGCCTTATCCAGACTAAGGGCGCGTTTACGCAGCGGCTCGCCTTTGCATTCTCGCAGCTAGAACTCAATCGCGATGGCAAAGGTGACATTGCCATGGTAACAACGCTAAATGGATTAGCTAAATCCGTCATCGTTTGAGTAAATACTTGCAGTCTTATAATCCGGGCCAATAATATAACGAATTCCTCATGACGAAACAATTTTCCCAAACGCTTCTGAACTCACGTTATTTGCTGTTTTCGTTGCGAGGCGGCAGACATAAAACCGCCGCCATGTTGGAATTTGAGGTGATTTCTAGCTTCTAGCTGCGAGAACGCAAAAGCGAGTGGTTGCATAAACGTGTCCTAAAGCCTGGCCAGACTGGCTGCACGCGGCTGCCCGGTGTCGTAGTATGGTGCAAAAAAGACTTCAGTATTAGTGCTTAAACACAACATGAACCGTACGATTGCAGCAATTTAGACCTTGTAGACACTCAGTAACGCATCGCTTCGCACGAAATTGTCTTCTGTCTGGAGAGGCCTTTAATCATTAACGCTCAGTCTGCAAGTTGTCGCTTCCTTAAACGGTCTTTACTCGCGTGCGAGAAATGGAATCATTGCCCAAGAGTGTCTAATCATGGACTTATATACTATCACACTCCAGCTCCATGGTCTAACAGCTAAAACGGACTTAATGTCGTGATTATTCGTCGTAACAGTGTGTCATTCACCCAACCTGCGACATGAAATACGCATATTCGTTTTTTCTGAAAGCAATATCTTAAAACACTCGAACTTTCGCAGCCATTCACGCCCTGAAGGAAGTAATCCATAAAGGAGCGTAGCAGAGAACCCAACATTTTTCTGTCTAAATTTCATTGTCCAATACTGTACGTCACCCATCTTAAATTACGTATTTTAAATGTCATAACTTTCTTGTGAACTTTCTTGTTACTTCCCTACAGTTTCTGGTAAAATTCTATCTGTTTAAAATCTGTTATAATAACGTGGCACTATCAGCGATTGAAAACCGTACGAAAATACCGTGGCGCCCTCTAGTGGCAAGATTTTGTTAATCTTTACTATCTTGCTCCCAGGTGCACTTAGGGTACCGAATTTTCACATAATAATTAAAGAGCTTGTTTATTTCGCTAAAAGAAATGGCGTTGTGCATTCCTTCGCTTGATGCAAGCAAGTGCTGGTGCTAGATAGCGCTAGATGTTGCCAGATTCTGTCTACTTTCAGTTGGTGATATTGCCACTTTAAAGTTTACATCCTCTTGCCTCACGGCTTTTAGTCACCCTCTAAAAACGTTTTTATGACCAAATTGGCGGGACCATACGCGTTGG
The DNA here is from genome assembly GCA_023313725.1 of Lithobius niger. Lineage (NCBI taxonomy): Eukaryota > Metazoa > Arthropoda > Chilopoda > Lithobiomorpha > Lithobiidae > Lithobius > Lithobius niger. The sequence goes on from JAHWFP010078242.1 coordinate 23,154, forward strand.
CAATCTTTGGCATTTGTGGCGCGTTTGTGGCATAAAAATTGCAAACGGTGGCAGGTCAGATAAAAACCATGGAATGTACTGGGGCTTTCACATGCAGTGGCGCACTTCTGCGTCTGTTGCTACATCATCCCTAAATCTCCAGCAAGCGCCCCATACTCGGCACTTTCAGCACCACGCTGCGAGTTCAGTGTCACACAACCTGTTTAGTGTTCGGTTAGCTCGTTAAGCTAAGTACCTCAGCTGGCTTTGTTTGCGATGTTTTTTGTTCTCGAATGGGGTCGGGTCGTGTCAGGAAGCGCGGTGAAAAGATTAAATGGCGTGTTTGTTATCTGAAAGATACCCGTCGATTCAGACGCGCTTGTGGTGTCGTTTTTGAGGCAAATGCCATGCGTTTTGTGGTGCGTCTTGCAACTGCCCTTACATTTTCTCGCGTAGCAACAAATTCCATACGAGTTTTTTGCTGTAAAACCGAGCATTATTGAGCATTATTAAATTTTACACTTACCCGCTATTATAATCACTAGAACTCGCGCTGGACGTCTTTATTGATAACCTGTCTCACCTTCGAAGTCATCATTTGTACCACTACGCCGTGCAGAGCGATCTGAGAGGCGTTTTAGCATCGAGATAAAAGCCTTGGCCATTACCGGAAGTTGACAGGGGTAGCAAAAACTGAAAAGCTTCTTAGATCGCTCTGGACAACGTAGTGACTTACAACGTGAGTCATGTTCACAATAAAGGCGTTCAGCGTGAGTTCTACTGATGATAAAAGTGATTTAAAAAAATCGATTGTTCAACGATATGACTTGTGGCTGGTTTCACCTCTTTCATTATCTGTATAGAGCAGCGTCAAGTGACGTCATATTGCTACAAGAGAGATACTTGCAAGGCGCACTAGATTGAAATGGTGGGTTAAACAACGGCACTTCTAGTCAAGCCAGTGTTTTGAGAGCGGTTTTCGTAGGCTTAAAAAAAGTTGTTTTCTCCAATCCCTTATGCTGCTAGGTTGTAATCGGAAAATAAAGATTCCACTTGCTTAAAAATGTCAGCAACTACCAACAAATCGACAAAAACCGCACGCTTTAGGCCTAAGAAATGCAGTCTAATAGCATTGGCTTCAGTAAGACGCTCTTCTTTTCCCCCACCAGTGCACCTTGCAGCTAACCCGGTAACTGTTTCCACCATAGAGTTATACACAATAATACTACGTCGTGCCACTGCCCTATAATACTCTGTATCCTTGCGGCGTACAAGTGACGAGACGTCGAGTCGCTGTGTTTGTGACCTTGTCGTTTCTGTTGGTTTTGTAAACTCCCGTTCTTAGTGCTTTCCCGGATTTATTGCCACCGCTTTCATTAGGTGGTTTGGCATTTGGATGCGCACTCGACGTTAGCTATGTAAACACTTGGTAGAGCAGGGAAGTTGGCTCATGTAAGGGAAAGCTGGCGGACATGATTACGGCCCAGTTAGTAATTTGTCTTGCTCCCACTCTTATTTTTTGGCAAATAATTCTGCAAATAATTCTGTTGTGTCCGACAATAAGGGGCAAGTAGCAAAAGGTAAATATTTCAGGAGAGTAAAAAACACTTTTCAGTCAGAAATTTACGCACTGGTATCAACGTAACCTTGCAGACTTATGCATTACAATAATAACAACAGCATCTAGAATAACATTGAAGCTCCATTAAAGCAACAAAAACGTAAATGAAGTTTTTATGCAAAATGCAGAATAATATAATGAGGTAAGTGCCTACTTCAAGTCATTAAAAACTCCTAGTTTGTTGAATACTGGAACCCTTCTGAAATTGTTGATTGAATTTGAGTTTGCACGTTTGTTTTGCCAGCCATCATATGCAGTTGTCACTCAAGGATGCCCATTTTAGTATTTTAAGATGGCACGTGTCCCCTTACTGCTTGCAAGAGCCTAGCGGCGGATGGTATTTCCACCTTATCGCTTGCAAGAGTAACCACTGCAGCTATAAAGCCATCTAGCTCAAAAGCACTATAGAGCAGGAACATTTGCCGCCATATTGGCACCAGTATGGGTTTTGAAGGGCATAACTACAAGGTGCACTACATAAAAATGGAGGGAAAAACAACGGAAGAGCGGATTTCTTAGGCTTAAAATAGCGTTGTTTTCTCCAACAACAAAAATCGCGCGTGTTAGGTCTAAGAAATCACTCTTCACAGCATCGGCTTCAGTATGACGCCATTCTGTTTCTCTCTGAAGTGCCCCTTGCAGCTAACCCATTAAGGCTCCAGCATAGAGTTATATACAATAATACTACGTCGTGTCACTGCTCTGTAGCTTTAAAACGAAGCATGCAACTTTAGTTTTAATTCATTGGAAGGTGCGTGATAACGGAGCATGTGTCGGCGCAAAAATATCAATTTTGGCCAAAACGGCACTATCCCCTTTTTAGGTGGAAATGACAAAATTGTACATGACTGCGCATAATATGAATACTACACATACTAAAAATCCGTTGAAAAAGCAAAGTTAGACCAGACAGTGTGGATACAAACACGAACAATGGAAGCCGTTGTGGCAGTGACGAAGAAGGAAATGGAGTAAACAAGGCGCTATGAAAGGAGGTAAAGGCTAGTTGAAAAGGAAACGCAATGAGGGGAGAAAGTTCTTCTAATGTGGGAAGTTGAGTGGTGCTAGGGAGCAGGTAGCGGTAGGAACAGACAAAAAGAAGATAAGTGAGGGAGACAGTGCATTCTCGCAGCTAGAAGTTAGGGCGCGTTTATGCAACGACTCGCCTTTGCATTCTCGCAGCTAGAAGTTTGAAATTATCTGAAATTCCAACATGGCGGCGGTTTTAGCTCTGCCGACTCGCTACGAAACGAGCCAATCTACAAAATAAGATTGTTGAACTCAAGACTTGTACTATCATGAAGACCCAAATTTTGAGTAACAATTACTTGATTCGCTTTAGATACTTGGTGCACGTGTTCGTGCACGTATTATGTCTTGAACTTGAACTTTATTACTCGAGTTTCTAAGACCCCAACATCATACAGTCGGTCTACTTATATCTTTGTTATTGTAGTTATAGTTATGGTAATTTTGGATGGGCATACGGCTGTGGGCCATGGCTCCCAATAAATACTCGTGAAAGAATCCGACTGTATGTTGAACCAAATTGTTTTTGCTTTGGGTTGATTGCTGGCTTAGGGTGACTTAGGTTTTAGCGTAGGTTGAGCGTTCGGTATTTTGTAGACATACTAGGCTCAAGTAAGAATAAATAGAAAGAAAGAATCCGTGTTTCAGCGAAACGCGTTGTAGTTTTAAAGCAAACTAAGCTACATTGGCAGCTAGAAACGATAAAATGGCTTATTTATTATGTACTAGCGGAGTCGCTCACTTCGCTCGCTCATTCCGTGTCGTCTCGCTCGCTCCCCCCTCATTTAATTTGCCATTCGGTTCGGTAGATGCATCGTATGTTCGCGCTGCTGGCCGTTGCGTTCCGGGTGCAGGTACTATCTCAGCGGGCCTTGGCTGCTACTCTTATAATTTGCCATTCCGTCGGTAGATGGCGGAGATGGCATCGTATGTCCTGCTTGCTGCTGCACCGCAGATGTGTTGCGGCTCTTGTGTAATTATATATATAGATTATTTCCTGTAGAAATATTTAAATGTCAGTGCCTGGAAAAAGAGTCTGGGCTGCGTCGTGTCCGGGGTTGCTGAGTGAGTGAGTGAAGTGAAATTTGATGGCCGAAACTTAATTCGGTCAAATATGGACATACACATGGGCTGAGCGACCAAATCTTACTAGTGTTGCAAACGGCGCATCTAACGCCACCTGTGCGTACAACGAACTTCAGTAAGCAAAAAAAAAATCATTATCAGCCAGTCAAAAATTTTTTCATGCAACGATGCTTGAGTGTGACAATTTTTAAAACTGTGCAGCCAGTGACTTGAGTCACAACATGCACTGATTGAGTGAGCGAAGCAAACAAAAATCAGCGTTTGTTAGCCAATGTGTGCAAAAACTGGATTGAACAAACTTAATTCAGTGAAAGCGTTTGTTAGCCAGTGTGCACAAAATTTGCATTGATGAAACTTAATTCGGTGAAACATGACATACACATGAGCAACTAAACCGTACCAGTGTTGCAAAAGGTACATCCAAGACCAGCCGTGGGTAGCACGGGCTTCCTCTAGTAACTGAGTTAAGAAGCGATTGGGAAAATTTTTCGTCAAGAGAAATTCTTTATCTTACTGTCACGAATTATACGACTGCAGGCATTTGCTCAAGCGACGTCGTATTTAGCTAATCCAGGAAGCGATGTTACCATGGCAACGACACCTTTTCCATCGCAATTAAATTTCAGCTGCAAGAGTGCAAAGGCGAATCGTTGCTAAACGCGGCCTTAATCGCAGCTAAAATTGAATAGCGAATTTTGACATCGTTTGAGTAAATGCTTGCAGACTCATTGGTGCCAATAAGATGAAGAATTCCAGTCCGCTGTCGCCCTCACATTATTGACTGTTTTCGTTGTGAGCCGGCAGATCTAAAACTGCCGCCACGTTAGAATTTCAGATGATTTCTAGCTTACAGCTGCGAGGATGCAAACGCGAATCGTTACGCAAATAATCCCTACAACAGAAAAGATAAAGTTTCTTTTAGAAGATCAGTTATAGCATGGTTACAGCAACTATAAAAATTAACTATGCATAATACTGAATTCTGAATGTCTCAATTACTCGGCCGAGCGAGAGAAGCGACATTTTCATTTCCATTTTACACAGCAATTCCTGAATATAAAAGCAAGTGAACACCGAAACTAACACCGGAGCAAGCGAAACATCGAACAGCGTTCTTTACGAACGTATCTGGATACCACCAACACCATGCTCGAGCTTTGCTGTAGAAATGAAAAAAAAAACGTGTGCATTTAGCAATAACAGTATTTTTTCCCGTTTGAAATTATTCACACTTAAAGAGCTTTCACTACGGCAAATGGCTTTTTGTTGTTGTTCTCGGGTCCACTAGCCTTATAGATCGGGCTTCCTTACTGCCACTACTAAAAACCGGTCTTCTGCCATCCAACGGAATATCTGACTATCTCCAAAATTTTGAGGTCAGAATTTCATCGTTGAACTCGTGCATTTCCTACACCAAAAACCCCTGGTCATGAAATTTTCAACAAATAAAAAAGTTGCGAACGTAGCGTGTGTCAAACATACAAACACGCAGAAAGACATGCAAAATCCAAAATCAGACGACCATTCGACCTACCTTCGCTAAGGTTGTTCGGCGAATTAGTTTAACTTAGGAACATGGGTATTTCTCGTAAATATAAATAAACGTAACACAAACGCATAGGAATATTTGTTTATTATTCAAATTTTCATTGAGTCGTAAATATTAACTAAAATAATATTTCCAAGCACTCCACTTTGTCCCATTATTAAAACTCTTCTCTAGACTTTACGTTGTGAATGGTCCAGTCCAGCGCACTGCATCGGGTGGCTGAAACAAAATAAATTTCATTATTTTAAAATCAGCACAAATAAAAGTCAGGCACCTGGGCAGGTAGTGGTCACTGGAGTCGAACGCTCCCCCCCCCCGCCTCTTAAAAGTAGTTTTCTGAAATTCCAGAATTTGAACGCAAAAAAAAAAATAAAATCTCGAATGAAGAAAATAAAATTAATTTCATATTCTGAAATTTGGAAGTTTTTTCTTGAGTAAAACCTTTAGTTAAAGAAATTAGCGTTAAATAATAGCAATATAAATGAAGAAATACAATGAGAACAGTAGCAACGTAGAAGAAAAAAATAATTTTTCTTTTTTAAGTGAAGTCAGTTTTTTTCGTCATTAATGCTATTCCGATTTTATTTACGGTATTAAGTATGGTTTATTGATACCATTAATTGTGTATTTTTTTTTTGCCCACTGAATGAAATTTCTCCAAAGGTACTGAATTCTAACAAAAAAGAATCACACCCAATACTTAAAATGAGCAAACTGTTCAAGCTTATACCCCAAATACCTTCTATTGTTAGGGACCAAAGTGAGTAAAAAGATTTATTAACTCGTGGTCCACTCAATGAATATTCTGCCTTCATAGGACCGAACTTTGTGCACAAAAGTGCGCCTCGAACCCGAAATTACACAGAAAATTTCACGAACAACTCTTGCTTTGAAATATGAAAGTTCTTTCTCCAGTTAGAGAATGATTCAGCTTGTTTCGAATATTGTCAATTTTTCCTAGTTGAATCGGTGCACCTTGCATGCAGTTCAGGCGAACCCTTGCACATTTCAGAGATAGCAGCCATGTGCGGTAGCAGTTATCTAACACCAAGAGTAAACCTTGCAGGTACCAGAGATAAGTGATAAGCGAAGACTTAAAGCACTCGATCATAATATTAAGTCATTCTTTGCCTGGTCATAGTCTAATAGGATAGACACCTTGTGCGCACAGTGAATTTAAGCCAACACATACACATCTCAAGCATTGCGGCCAGTTAGCTTCATTTGAGAAGCTTTGTAAAGTCAGCACCAACGTGCACTACGGACAGGTGACACGCCATGACTTAACCATTCGACGATAACGTCAAATCACTCTTTGTCATACTCGGCCCGAGTATGAAGTTGTGGTCCAAATTACAAAAAAAAAAACTAATCCAGCTGGAGATAACCACTCCTTTCCCACCGCCCGTTAAACAAAGGAACAAAAAGTTGATATACGACCTCACTCGTCCTTTCCTACGTCTGTTTATGCACGGCTGCCTTTTCAGCTCTAATGAAATGAACAAAAGTTTACATACGACCCCACACGTTCTTTCCCACTACTGTTCTTATGCGTGGCTGCCTTGTCAGCAATAAACAAAGGAACAAAAAGTTGACATACGATCCCAACCGTTCTTTCCCACTCTGTTCTTATGCATGGCTGCCTTGTCAGCAATAAACAAAGGAACAAAAAGTTGACATACGATCCCAACCGTCCTTTCCCACTCTGTTCTTATGTATGGCTGCCTTGTCAGCAATAAACAAAGGAACAAAAAGTTTACATACGATCCCAACCGTCCTTTCCCATTCTGTTCTTATGCATGGCTGCCTTGTCAGCAATAAACAAAGGAACAAAAAATTAACATACGATCCCAACCGTCCTCTCCCACTCTGTTCTTATGCATG